>BMAU01003017.1:0-215410 GCA_019973935.1 Trichonephila clavipes | reverse complement strand
GGTTATCTTTCTTACTCTAATTTAGATTCCGTGAAGACATAGTATTGAGTTAAAGTGGCTTATATAGAAAAATCTTAAGAAGGTGCAGATGTAATTGGTAATATTCCAATAAATCCTGATATATATGTAGCTAGGAACTGCTTAAAATGGATATCGCACAGTAGTAATGTTCATGCCAGATTTGAGAATCGAAAGGTTTTGTGACAAAACAGTGGTCCAGCAAAATTAGCGAAACATAACAACGTCTGAGTTTATGAAATGAAGGGTCATAATATAAGATAATTACATGAAATAATATTAAAAAATCGTAAAACTAAACTCGACTGAACATTAGTACTACTGTCATATAGATCAGCGTTTCTCAAACTGTAGGGCGCGCCCCCCTGCGAGGGGGGCCCGAGCATATTGAATATAAAATTTAAAAAAGTTTTTTTAAATGAAGTAAAACAAAATGTTTTCTGACATAATAAAAAATACACATGTACAATGATGTACTTATTATATATCATCTCTGGTGACCATCAAAAATAAATATTTCTCCCACCATAAGAGATTTTTTTATCAAGTTTCTTTTAACCCTTAAAATGCTACTTTGATTATCATATATTTGACCTTCAAACTTACTGGTATGTTTCACCCCGTCTCTTTTTCCTCTAGAAAAGTTGTAAATAATATTTTTCTTCTTCATTTTTTCCATTTGAATGAGTTTTTTTAATATATGGATAAGCATATTGAGCACATAGAAGGAATTATTTGGCCAAGATGTATCTTTATTAGCATTCTGAAACATATAGTGCATAATGAAAAACATTTTAAACGATTAGGTTTTAGAACTGACATTGAATACACTTTTAACAAGGAAGTGGTCGCATGAGGCAGCAGAGTCAACCCAGGCTCACGAAATTGTTAGTTTTGGGGAAACTGTTTATTCGTTAACAGTGACCTTGACAGTATCCTCCTATTAGACAATGTTAATGTGAACTAAAATGTATTTGTCACAAATAAGCCTTTTCTTCGAGAGTGGCAAACTTTTTTTTTTACAATGAAGGTACTTGTTTTGATCGAGTTCCGTGCGTGACCACTTTTGTTAAAAAAATATTTTGTATGAACATGCTGTACTTTCCCCCATGAACAATATTGTGATTTTGATTGCTGTGTCGTACGACTTATTATGGTTTAGAAATATAAATGAGCCGAATATTAAAAAAAATGGGCTTCCGTGATCTCTTTTGAAGGAAGTTGAAATTGATTAAGTATTTGAAGAACCTGCTGAAATAATGCATATAAATCAATATATATAGCGAAAGAAAATAGGGGAAAAGTGAAAGTCGTGAAACGTTAGAGTTGAATTTAAATTTTCAAACGCTTCCTAAAGAACTCTCCACATTATTACAATTTGATGATGTTGTTGAATACATAAAAAACTCAAAAAATCAAACGGAACAATCTGACACACTCAGTGATTGCGATTCCGTTTTAAATGAAATGTTCAGTTTCAAATTTATCGTGTCATTACATGTATGGTATGAGTTAACGCGTGTCAACGCCATAATTTGCTTATAGTAATCTGTGCAATCCAGTGCTTCTCAAACTTTCAATATACGTGACCCACTATTCAATCATTATTTTCATCGCTCCCCCTGCATACAATAACAATGTATTGAATTCAATAATACTATACTTTGACACTAAAGCTACAATATATATAGGACATTAACATCTTTTGTTCTACCACTCAGTCAAAGTATTAATTTCCTGGACGTATGTATACGTATATTCCCGGCTTTTCTGCTCACGTGTCATCCACGTCACTTGACAATGGCTAAAAATTACGTCGTCCGTCACCAAAAGCCCTCGAGTAGCTGAACAGTGTGCGACGTTAATATTCCCTCACTCACCCAGTGAAGAACAAATTGTAACTGTAGCATTGTTTTTCATGCTTTCAAAAACTGAGCAACGCTTTAAAAAATTTTCACCTACTCTCTCCACTTAGGTGTAGAAGCTTAAGTATTTTCGTGATATTTTCTACTTTTTTTTAACGTTCGGTGAATCAGTAGAACTTCTGAGAGTGAACCAAATCTACCGTCGTGTGCCTCTCAAATGTTTTCATAGCAGTCTACTTTCTACCTAGATTCTTATTTGTAGCAAATTCTTGCTTTAAAGCAGTGAATTTAATTTTTTTTGCGGTACATTTTTAACAATTTCAAAATTTGGTGATATAATGGAAACATAAGGTTAAAGGAGTTTTACCACTACGTAAAATAGTTTATGATAATAATCTTTAATGTTAAATATAATAATATGTACGACAGACAGTAAAATATATTTTTTGAGTATTTAATTACAAACCAGTTATAAGAACACATTTAATGCGAAGTTTGAGCTTGACGATTTTTGATCATTTTATTGATATTTGTCATATAGGGATAATGCCACTCACCTTTCGTTATCAACATTTTGAGAAGTATATCTCTCTCTGTCGATCTCTTTCTCTCTTTTTTTTCATTTTTATATTTATCAATGTATGATGAAAATCCGAACTAACGCTAAAAGAATGTAAAAAATTGAAGCCATATTTTTTGTCTATTATGAGATAATCCAATCTAATTTTGTCTATTATGAGATAATCCAATCTAATTTTAATCCAAAATGAATTAGCTGACTCTTTCAAAGGTTTTCAAAAATAAAGTCTTGGTTATATTTTACAGAGTGTGAAATTAGTTTTTCAATTAATAGGTTCAATTCAATTAGGTCACACTGTCAATTTATTTATTTATCTTGGTGGATTTTTGAATCGTTAAGAAAATACATTTTAAAGCACTCAATTGAGCTGAAATTTTATATACATGAATATTTTGGATGGAAATACAATAACTTAATGATAAATAATTAAAAGTGATTGATTAAAACTAATTATTTAAATAATTATAAATACAGCCACGTTGGCATCATTTTTGGCGACTTAGCTACCTTTTTGGCGACTTGTGTAACACTTGAAAGGTTTTTTCTCACGTTTTCAAGCATTCAGTTGAACTTAAATTTTATATACACGATAGTTTTGGATGACAATACCATACTTTAATGATAATTAATAAAAATTAATTACCACTTAATGTTGTTATTCTGTCATATGTTATACATATTAATATTACTTATAACTATTTAATAAAAAGTAGCTAAAATAAAATTTTCTTTGCTGATCGAAGTAGAAATTGTCTTAAATTTATATATATATATATATATATATATATATATATATATTAGTTTTTCACTCAAATTGAATTCATATACAGCCGTATCCGTTATCACAAATGGATTACGAATCCATTAAATTATATATATATATATATATATATATATATATATATATATATATATATATATATATATATATATATATATATATATATATATATTCTTCTATCCATGGAAAGATAGGTTAAGTATACCGCGAATAGCCTGAGGTTTTTACTATAAACAGGCCGAATGTGATTTGGTTCCGTATTTTTTTCTCAGAGTATAATAAGTTCTTTTTTAAAGAAAATTCACAGCATAGGGGTTGAGAATCACTGTGTTAATACATCTGCAATAATATTGCATTCAAATGACAATTCACAGTAAATCTTTTGTTTTAAATCCGTTGCCCTAAAGATTAAATTAACGAAACTTAAGAAACATCAAGCATAACAATATCTTTAGCAAATCAAGTAAAAGGGGATTTTAAATAATACAATTTTTGATAGTCATTTAGTTTATCATTAGAATCAGTAATTGAAATAAACTTTTCTTATTTTCATAACAGAACCATTAAATGGCAGCAAAAAAATGTACATTTGTTTTTTTGAGAACCAGTCTCATGAATATTTGCATTAGACTTCTGAAGAGTTTTAGTTAAATTATTTTTTTATAATAAGGTGTTTGGATTCCTTCGCAATCATTTTCCAAATCCAGGATTTCTACTCCCTGTAGTTGCGAAAAAAAATGGTTTCCATACATCATTATTTTATAGTGATCATTCCGAATTTTGGCTTGCAATTCTAGTAATGATTCCAGCTACGATTATTTCAACAGTTTTCAGGATCAATTAGAAATTCTTTGTTTATCATTAGCTGAGCTTTTTACAACACCTCTTTTACGATTTAGAACCATGATAATGGACCTCGCAAGTCTAGTGGTTGTGGTCACGAACTAGTGGCTAGAGTGTAACGGGTTCTAATCCTGGTGCTATTGAAGAACCGCCTTGGGAAAGGGTTGATGCCAGTTAAAAATTCAAATTTTTCCCGTTGCCGTGGTGATGGAGTTTAGAGAGGAATGCCAGCTCTGGTGTCATCCTCGTCACTTGAAGAGGATAATGTCAATCATCCTCGAATTTCTTTGTTGCGTGACGTGAAAAAACTTACTATCGCCAAAAAAATTTTATCTTCTACAAAATGAACTTCAAAAGAATAATACTATTGTAAAGATGGACATCTTAGTTTAAGGCTGGAAATATTTAATGTGCATCAGCTACATCTATACATCTACACAATGCGTCTTCAGTGTGTCACCAGGACTTTAACCTTCTACAAGCCGGCTACCAGTTCGTCACAGTAACGACTCAACTGCGAAGCCTAAAGCATTACTGAAAAGAGTTAATTGGGATATCAGTCTCAAGAAATCGATATTCCTGGAAAACAGCAGACAGCACTTTGACGCTTTGTGAGTAACCATACCAAAACTCTTGAATTCGAAGGGGGTCGGTGGTACTAGATTAATTCTCATGACACGTCGGCCTCTAGTCCGTTATCTTCACCACAAGGCTATCGTAGCCACCCAACGGGATTGAAGACTTCCCGCTCATATTCTTAAGCGTTTGAATGTAACTCTTCGTGAGATTTTATAAGACACTTTTTAGTCGACTCGCTGAAGGTCTTTAATTCCATGGAGATGGTGTAACATAGATATATCATCGAAAATTAGAAACAAAGCCATATATTTAATTTAGTGTCAAGATTAGGGAAACTTAATAAAATAACGTTTCTACTTATTTTTTGCGTTGCTCAAAATTTTCTCTCTGTCAACGGAATTTTGATTTTGTCTTTTTGGACACTTTTTAAATAGTTATAGCTTTTGGCAACATCGTTTATATATTGCATATAAAAGCCAATGAGAGTAAGGAAAGTGTGCAATCGGTGGTTTGTTTCTGGCTTTTTGTTCTTCAAAATTTGGTAAGATCAAAGTCTTTTAATTGCATTACTCTCCTAACAGACTTCTCAATATTTATATGAAGACCGTATTGCTATGATAGCGATAGAACTAATTTTAAGTGTGTTCTGTATCTTTACCTTCGGATGAAGAACAGCTAAAATGTGTTCTCAATATTGGGAAAAAATTCAATCTAAACACTGCTTTATGCAAGGAACTTTAACACGTAGAGGGGGTTCTTTTTCAAAAGTTAATTACATTAATTTCTTATTGCTCAAATGTCTTTGTTTTTAGTTCAAATTTTCCGCAATTGGAATATGAAAGAAATATTAGGTTACGTCAAATTAGGAGAATATTTCCCTTCATTTTAATGTGTGGTGAACGTACAAAATTCTGAGTTGAATAACGCTTTGGAATCATTTGAGCTTCTCTCGCTTCCAACAGTCGATGATTTATATCTTTTTGAAAAGTAAATGAAATGGACTAACCCGTAGAGATGTTTTTTGGACTTAACGTTTCTCTATCCAACCTCAATTTAAATTCTTGCTTATATATTTTAAACTCTATTTTCAAATGAACCCGGTGAATGTCTCTCTCAATAAGGAAAGGGCATTTCGTAGCTATATAAGGATTTGCGTTAGGTTTTTAGTCCTAATTAATAGATCGGTTTCTCTTAAGTTTGAATTTGGTTACGAACTTGCGCAGTGAATTTTTATTAGTCTTGTGTATTATCTACACTAGATACGAGCTTAATGACATCGAATATGCAAAACTTGTAACGTCATCTATTTTTTTTTGCTATGCGTATCTATAAGTAACTTTATTAAACTGTATCTAAAATAGTTTTATCTATTTGGTTTTCAAACTTAAAAACTGAATTTTTTCACAAAATCAAAAGTTAAAATTTTGAAGTAAAGAGATTCTTTGGCTGCCTATTTTTCACGAGTTTTGCATCTTTCATGACTTGGGGATGCAGGCATAAACCGGCATCACAGTTGATGAGAAGTGATATATTTTCCCACAAGAAATATTAGTCTGTATTGCAATTCAGGTCAAAGGCTAGAATAGGTGACCTCTTGGTGAGGCCAATTCTTTGGCAATCAGAATTGGTCGGCAAATTACCTTATATGTAGCGATAAGTGTTCACAGTAATGAAGCTATGCCGAAGTAATAGACAACCGAATTCATTACAGCATCTTGTTTAACAAATTTCATGCGGTCCCCTATTCTATAATTTAGTCGCAATTCACATTGATGTCTAGCCATCTTTATATATTTAACTACTTCTTGAATAGGTAATGTTGATTAGATGAACGAAGTTTCTTCTGTTATGGAGAATGCTAATGTTTGTCTGTTTACTACAGAACTCGCTAATACTCCAGACTGAAAACGTATTGATGAAGTGCAAGAATCGCCTTGCAGGAAGCAAGGTGTTGATTTCATTCAAGAAATTAGAGGATCTCTGAAAGTGTATGACACGTCGGCTTCTAGTCCGTTATCTTCACCACAAGGCTATCGTAGCCACCGAACGGGGTTGGAGACTTCCCGCTCATATTCTTAAGCGTTTGGATTTCACTCTTCATGGGATTTCAAAAGATTCTTTTTAGACGACTCGCTGGAGGTCTTCAGTTCCATGGAGATGGTGTAACATAGATATATCATCGAAAATTAGAAACAAACCACTTAGTTAATTAAGTGTCACGATTAGGGAAACTTAATGAATTAACGTTTTCTACCTATTTTTTTGGGTTGCTTAAAATTTTCTCTCTGTCAACGGAATTTTGATTTTGTCTTTTTTTGGACACTTTTTAAATAGTTATAGCTTTTGGCAACATCGTTTATATATTGCATATAAAAGCCATTGAGAGTAAGGAAAGTGTGCAATCGGTGGTTTGTTTCTGGCACTCATGGCGATTTTCAGGTAGGTTTCTTGAATCTTCAAAACTTGGTGGGATCAAAGTCTTTTAATTGCATTACTCTCCTAACAGACTTCTCAATATTTATATGAAGACCGTTTTGCTATGATAGCGATAAAACTAATTTTAAGTGTGTTCTGTATGTTTATCTTCGGTTGAAGGAACAGATAGAATGTCTTCTCAATATTGGGAAAACAAATTCGATCTAAACACTGCTTTACGCAAGGAACTAGAAAGCGTAGAGGGGGTGTTTCGGTTTCAAAAGTTCAATACATTAATTTCTTACAGCTTCCGCGTTTGGAATATGAAATATATATTAGGCTACGTCAATTTAAGAGAATATTTTCATTGATTTTAATGTGTGGGGAACGTCCTTTTTCTGAGTTGAATAACGCTTTGGAAATCGTTTGAGCTTCTCTCGCTTCCAACAGTCCATGATTTAAATCTTTTTTGAAAAGTAAATGAAATGGACTAAACCGTAAAAATGTTTTTTTGGTCTTAACGTATCTCCATCCAACATCAATTTGAATTCTTGCTTATATATTTTGAACTCTTTTTTTCAAATGAACCCGGTGAATGTCTCTCTCAATAAGGAAAAGGCATTTCGTAGCTATATAAGGATTTGCGTTATGTTTTTAATCGTAATTAACATATCGGGTTCTCTTAAGTTTGAATTTGGTTACGAACTTGCGTATTGAATTTGTATTAGTCTTTTGTGTTATCCACACTAGAAACGAGCTTAAAGATATCGAATATGCAGAACTTGTAACGTCATCTATTTTTTTTTTTGCTATGCGTATCTGTAAGTAACTTGATTAAACCGTATCTAAAATAGTTTTATCTATTTGGCTTTCACACTTAAGAAACTGAATTTTTCACATAAATCTCAAGTTCAAATTTTGAAATAAAAACTGTTTCTTTGGCTGCCTATCCACGAGTCTCGCATATTTCATGGTTTGGGGATGCAGGCATAAGCTGGCATCACAGTTGAGAAGTGATATATTTTCCCACAAGAAATATTAGTCTGTATTGCAATTCAGGTCAAAGTCTAGAATAGGTGACCTCTTCGCAAAGCCAATCCTTTGGCGATCAGAATTGGTCGGCAAATTACCTTATATGTAGTGATAAGTGTTCAGAGTAATGAAGCTATGCCGAAGTAATAGACAACCGAATTCATTCTAGCATCTTGTTTAACAAAATTCATGCGGTCCCCTATTCTATAAATTAGTCGAAGTTCACATTGATGTCTTGCCATCTTTATATATTTAAGAACTTCTTGAATAGGTAATGTTGATTAGACGAACGAAGCTTCTGTTATGGAGAATACTACTGTTTGGCTGTTTACTAAAGAACTCACTAATACTCCAAACAGAAAACGTATTCATGAAGGGAAAGAACAGTCTTGCAGGAAGCAAGGTGATTTCATACAAGAAATAGGAGGATCACTGAAAGAGTATCCTTTTTGGTTTAAATATTTTTACAGATTTAACAAATTTTTATTGCGGTTAGAAAAGTAAAGGTTGATATATATCATTGCATGCATCTTTTTTTGCAGCATTTAATAAAGGAAAGTAATACTTTTTAATGTTTTAGTTTTAAAAAAATCTTAACTTCTTGGTTTTTGAAATTCATTTAAAAATACCCTAAATTAAGTTTAAATGTATTCTTTCAGCCTAAGTTAATTTTTATAGGCTAGATATTAAGGTCTTGCAGTTTTTTGAATGAAGCATATTTTTATTTCTAATGGTAAATAATGAACAGTTAAATGTTACTAATTTTCCCTTTTGCAGGAAAATGCAAATAAGCGATAAGTAAACAAGTTTGTAACTAAAAACTTGTCGATAAGAAGAAATCTTCAATAATTCCAACAGTTTTCAATAATAAGGAAATCCATTCAAAGAGGAATTGTGTAAAAGAACGTACTACGCAATTGTTTGGTCGTCGTATTAAAATGCTTCTTCGAAAAGATAATTTTGACTGAAAGTTTACTTCAGAATTGTTTTTTGTTACCTTCCAACAGAGAATTCTTCCTCGAGTGATTTCATATTCAGTTTTTAAGGTAAACATTTAAACTTTTCAAATGATTTTCATCTGAAGAGATGACATTAATGACAAAATTAAAAATAGTCCTAATAAGCTGAATTGGATATGAATACCCTACTTTTTTTTAAAAACAAATTATACGAATAGATATCCGTCTGAGTTTTGCATCCTTAATGGGATTTTGGATGGATTATGTTGAACCGTATAGGATTTACTATTTATAGAACTTTAAATCGCAATAAATTCGTGGAAATGTGAGAAAATTCCTTCAGTTATCTAGATTAATACGGCATTCAAAAGTTCCATTTTTTTAAAGGGTAAATTGTTACTTATTACCATGTTAGAACAATTTCTAAAAGGATACAAATTTATTTGAAACTTGCATCATGCTATCAATCTACGTTCTATGAATCTAAATAATGCGTAAAATTGTTTTCTGCATAATATACTTATGTAATACTTTAACTCAAACTTAGATCTCGACTGGTCATTAATACAGCAATTGCGTCCATGCATCGATTTTACGTGTTTCGTGATTTTACAGATGTTCACAGAAACGTAAGTATTCATATTTGCTCTAACACTCGGTACTTTAGGAAAGTATTTATAGAGAATAGTTTTATAATATATTGGAGCAATCTTATTTTGATTATAAACAATACTAATTTACAAAGAACACTTCGTATACAACAGTTTTGAGCTGAAGGAAAATTTCCTAAAATATTTCAGTTGAATTTTTGATTTAGAATCCCCATGAGAGAGATGGACTTAGTTTGCTCGGTTTAATAATGGGGTTTTAATCACCCAATTTCCCCTAAATGCTTTGGGAAGCATATGAAGTTTTATTTCAAGATTATAAAGAAGTTTCTTTCCGTGAAAACTAATACTACAGCTCTGGCATAAGTAACGTATTTTAAGTCCTCAATTTTACATTGTCTTTGTTCATTGAGAAAGTTTCGAACCGAACGATACTTTAGTAGAATTTTCAAAATCTATACAGAAAGTCTGTCTACATGATAGAATATTATCTCTGTCATGAGACTAATCGCTTTTCCAGATGTTTCAGTATTATAATTCTTGCATATAAAGGAATCCAAAATGTCGGTGAATGCAGATCCTATAAAGCAGAAGTTTCCAAATCGCGGGCAGATATAGGTTGATGGAAATTAAACGTTTCTTGAATCATTTTATCCATTTTATTTATTAAAATGGGTTTGTGCAACTTTCCATGAATTCCCCTGAAATCACTTAAAATGCATTTTTAAATCACTTAATTTTTTTATGAAACTGTATTTTTTTTTGTGTGAATATATATTTAATTAAATTTAAATTATTCAATCAACGCAGCCTAAAATATGAGTAATCAATATCCTACCCTCGGCGGACTACGGTAAATATTTTACAAGTTTTAATAATAATTAATAATATATAAAGGTTATAAATAAAAAGTTATCACTGATAATAGTTTCTCTAATCTGTTTCGTAAATCTCGGTTTTTTAAGATAAAACCGCGCGGTGAAATCGCATCTTGCACAATGCAACATTTATGCTATACCAGTCTCGGACCATTCGGGCGTAAGTTGGCGAGCAGGCAATACAATATAGAGGTCATTCAAAGCAGTCGATAACATTTGAAAAATACAACTTGGAACAGTACAGGGCCTATTTTGCGGTAATATTCAGTCATAATCACTAAGAGGGCAGACATTATCTGCCATTTCCATTCGAAACGGATAATCCTGCAACATCATGAGCAGTAGCTAGTCTAAGACGGGCTAAACAGACTGCTCTGCTTATATTACTTAAATATTAAATTTTGTATTTGTTACTTTTATCTTAATTTGTACGGTTTATAATTAAAATCGTATTGTAGCATTATTGCCCAAAGCGCATTATTGTATAAGGGGTTCTCGGTAAAAATTATGATTGAAAATTAGGTCGTCAACAGTGAATGTTTGATAATCACTGATCTAAAGTTTGATTTTAACTTGTCATTTTTATTTTGGGAACGAATATAGTAAAGTGATTTGAAAGATCTTGCTTCATTAATATGAATTTTATTTTTTACTTGAAGAAATTACTGTTACATAAGACTTTTTAAAAATCATTTTCCAACTTTTCCTTATAGTTGAAACAAAGATACTCATTTTTTCAGGTATCCTTTCTTTGTAATTTTAATTAACTTTTTATAGTTTTCAGTATAAACTTTCCCAATCTATCCCACCAATATGAATAGTATTTTCTATATTTTAACATGTTTAGTTTAAAATCTGGAATTGCATATTTCTGAGATGTAGTTTTATAACGTTAATGATTCACATTAAAATATTTTTCAGTATTAATTACTAGACTTTTTTTAACATTGACAAGCTTGTCAGTACCTTTTTATAATTTACTGTTTTAAATGTTTGAAAGTAAACATTCTTAAAGTTTAAATTTACTTTTTGCTGTTTTTCTTCGTATACATTTGCTTGTTGATTTGTGTAAAAACTAAATTTTTGCAGGGTATTATCCACTTCATGGCATGTCAAGCTTTCAATCGTTTCCACGTCAATTGCCTCTTCCACAAAGAAATGGCTTTAACGCTATACCAATATTTGATCCCAGGACTGAGAAACGTTTTAAATGATAAAAATTGTGGTGAAAACTGTAACTCTTCCAAATATGGATGAAGAAGTACTACATTAGATTTTAATGTGATCAAAATTTAAATTTCTATTTTAGCTATTTAAATTGTTCTATTAACTTTCAAGCACTCTTTATGAGAAAATTATTTCCTTAATTACAGGAAAACTCGGATCCCAATGTTCGTGTTCAGTTTGATACCCATGCTGCTGCCTTATTAAAAGAGCCTACTTCAAAACCTATTGAAACAGCAATAGTTACCGACTCTCAAACTGTTATGTATCGAAGAGAATATTGAAAAAATAAGAACTGAATACATGGTAGATATTGAGCTTGTTGAAAGGGCTGAACTATCTGAAACGGAGAGTTTAGACTAATATATAAAAGTTCCAAAATTATTGTATATGAAAATGGTCCTTTAACTATTTCCAGAAAATAAACTGATAAAAATAGTATTAATAAGCATACATATGAAAATTTATCAACTGTCGTGTGTGCACCTGCCACTGATCAAAGGGTTTAGTCCAATGTTGTGAGGAATTATTCCAATCTGAGGTTGCAGTAGTTGAAAGTGAAACGGTTAAGAGCCAAGATTCTAATTCAAATGTTGAGCCATCAGTAGCGTTTAGTGAAGATAAAAAAAATGCTGAGTTAATTATAGAGGATGACTCTTCCTATATTGGGCAGGCATGTATACCAGCTAAGGAAACTGTAATTCCAACCAGCTGGAATGAAACCTCTGGAAAGAACACATCTGCTGTTAGCTCTAACATTCAAGAAAAGGTATTAAGACAATTAACTTTTTCTATGCAATAACAGTATGAAAGTCTAAAATGAAGCAATGCCCATCTATTAGATCAAGGTTTTTTAATGTGGTTCTTAGCTTTATTTGGAGTTGCAAAATTAAACTTTGGGGTCAAATTTTACAAAATAAGGGTTGTGACTGACATGCTTCAGATTATAATACTCTAGATATGTACAACTAGTTTGGTATGTTATCACGATTAAATGTAAGAATTTATTTTTTCAAAAATGTGAAATCAGCTGGAAAATTTGTAGTTAATATAAAAAGTACACACAGAAAGAATCGCGTAAGAATTTGTACATGTTGATGTATTATATAAACTGCCTTTTTCATGCGTAAGTTTGTCAGTGTATGCAAAGGCATAAATTTTGTCTGTTTAATAATTAAATGAAATTATTTTTTATCCGAAAACATCTTTTCGGTGTTTTTATTTAATCGATGTTCGTAACCCCCAATAAAATGTAATTGTGCTTGGATAACCCACCAAAAACGATAACTGTCACCTATAAAGAGGCTGTCAAAGATTTTAGTTGAGTTTGAAAACCATAAAATATACTTGGTAAAATTAAAACGGAAATAAAAACACTATGTAAATTTGCTGCATTGAAAAATACGACATTAAACTAGGAGAGATGAAATGTGAGATTTAACGGTTAAGCTGATCCTAAATACTTTCGGTGACTGAATGTATTGTTTTGATTAAAAGTTTGCATGAAGGCTTCATAATGTTTTTCTTTCAGTGATTCTTCAGTTCTTTGCGCGAAACTGTAAAAATTCTATCTGGAAGTTTTAAAGGGATTATCAAAAACTCTGTTCCTTTTCTATGAACACTGAATCCTCAATTAGTTCATTATTGGATACAATACATGGGAAAGCTGTAGAAGAAACCGAAGGAACCACAACTTGCGCGGAACTTTGCACAAGTTTGTCACTTAAGGTACTAATCTCTCATTTTTTTTTAATTATCGATGTTTTACTCGCTTTCAATTGGAATTTTAGATTTCTGGATATACTTGTTACACTTGCTATAAAAAACGAATACTTAGATTTGTGCACTTTTAATTAAAACAAATGTGTTCAAAAATGTTTTATTGTATTTCTTTTAAGAAAATAATGTAAATTAAAAACTAATTTTCAATAAACAAAAGTGCAAAAACACTTTTGTATGTTTTAATCTAAACAAAACTGGTGAAAATGATATTGATATTTTTGGATAATGTTTTCGTTTGTTCATAAAGATGTCCAGTTGGGATGCAACTGAAACCCCTCGGAACAAATTTCAAAACTGTTATTTAAAAGATGTAGCGACGAATTGAATCCGAACAAGAATCATGAACAAGAGGCTGAGATGTCTCGGAAGCAACTCAATTGGTGAGTTATTTACTCCTTTTATTCTGCACGCGACAACATTTCGATCAAATATAATACAAATTTGCGGGGGAAACTAGACTTGGACGACGGATAAGGGAATATTCCATACAGTTTAAAGTCATCGAATATGGTGGCTGGAAAGAGGTGGTGACTTAACCTTTGAGTATCCCAGGAACATTAAACTTCAATGTGAGATTTGGAGAACATGCCGCCCAAGGCACAATTGAACGCCCTTTGAGTCGAAGGAGGTCGGGAAACGACGTCATGCGGTTTCATTCACGATGACGTCTCTGAGATCTCGAAGGGGAGCCCACTTGCCGGTCGTAAGAGATGAAGCTATCGCTGTTCAGATTACCGACGACGTGAGCAAGAGATGTTCGTGTCGTATTCTCGACGGTTGTCCATACCACCTTGGAATCAGATGCGAGGCTCGTATGGTAGTTGCGGTGATAATGTTTCAACACAGGCACCATTGAAATGGAACACGCGCAAATATTTCTCCACAAATGAGCATTTATAACACTTGATAGAACAAACTAGGATGTTATTAGTTTTGTTTAACTTGTAAAAAAAATTACAATTGCAGGTGGAACGTTTTGCGTTCTTTCGTCACTACGTGTTAACCTAAAGAGCCCGCATTTCGGATTTTTAATTGAATCCGATGTTTCACAAATTTTTCCTTGCAAATCTTTGCCAGGAACTTTTACTTGTATGGATATTGCTTGTATTTTTACGCACTAGTGTGGTGTGCAAACTGTTATGAACTGGTAAGTACCATTTCTAAAAATGACTTTAAATATTGGACTTCCATTAAATATTTTCTTGGTTATATTGAAAAAATTCGTATAATCTTGTATTTTATCCATAGCTTCGATCCAAGTAGGGCTTCCCCCTCCCCACCTTTCTACAAATGGTGGGATACATTTTCTAATCCTAGCAGAAGCATTAAAATAAACATGCAAAATTTTAAAAGGTTTGGAGAGATAGAGAAATCCTGCAATAAGCTTAAAATGTAGAAAAAGTACAAATTTCTATAAAACTATTTAAATAGTATAATCATTAGAGATCAATATTGCAGTGAATTTAAGAATAAACTTATTTTTTTAAGCGAATCAAAAGAGCAATGAACAAATGGTTCTTTTAATCACTCAAAATATATTGAGTCTAAAGAAAATTAAAACAATTAAAAATTTTTAAAATAACGATATTAAGTGTACAGGCATTAATAAAGTTGCATCAAATAATTTAAATACCAGAAAACAAAATATAAGACTTTCCTTGCAGCAGCACCGGATATAATTGTACAAAACTGACATACAATGACAAAATAGCTAGTATAAGCCACACATGCGATTTAATCCTTCTGATTAAATATCTTTAAGTTTTTGACATAGATTCGTCTTTTCCGAATCAACTACCAGTCTTGTTATCAATTTGCTTAAATCCATGGCTATAATCGAATATTAAATTGCAACCATAAATTCACAAAGTCGTATCGGCTCTTCTGAATAAATTACGTAGAATTTTAAGTGGGGATTTTAAAGTAAATTTTTCAAGACAAATCTAAACCATTGAATTTTCATTAAACTAATTATGTCAAATGATCCAAACCACGACTAAGTACGGAACAACGCTTGCTGGAGTGTTTAGATACTTAAATTTTGAATCTAAAGTACTCATAACCTATTTCAGCTACCATAAACCTATTGTGGATCTCTCTACCGGTACTGGATCATTCCCTGGAATAGATTAAATTTCCAAAAGTTGAAGATGTTGTTTTTAATTGGTATAAATTGTATAAAACTTCATGCAATACATGCATATGCCAAAATTTATACTTATTTGTACACTCGCCTAAAAATTCAAAAACGTAAAATAACCAATTTCTTTATTAAAGTGACACGAAAACGCAAGCAATCTACGCTATAAAATGTGTTTCCCGTTTTTATCGTATACCATAATGTTAAATGAGCTATCCCTGCACGCATTCAAAGAGGAATAGAGTATTCATTGAATATTGATGTTTTTAAACACTGTTAACAGAGGTAGGAGTAATCCCAATTTCCATGGATATTGGGTCACTTTTTTTGTCTTAAAATGTGCTTCGCGTTTAGTTAGAGCTCTCGTGCTTTTACTGAAGACAGCCTTAAAAGTTATAGTGGACAATAAAATATATAAAACTAAGTATTATATTAAGAAAATACAATATCTACAGCTATGAGAATCTCTTGAAATGTACAAGGAATTTGTGGCGTAATTCTTTAGCAGTTTCTTGATTTCTAGTTTTTAATTGTTATATTATGTCTGAGAATTTGGTTGATATTCAATTAAGAACAAGACGCATATATCATTAAAAAAATTCTGAAGATTAATTCTTATGAACAGAAGACTTTAAATTTTAGAGAAAACTACAAATGTACGAACACTTTTGTAGGTCACAGTAGATGTATACTAATGCAGTTGTAACGTTGCGAGTAGCTAACAAATTTGTCCGAGCATAATTTGGAAATTAAAGGCTTATTTATTTGCTCAACAAATCACATTTGAAGCAATAAATTTATACGCGAAGCAGGTGCAGTTATTCTATATCAATCATTTGTCCACTAGGACAAATCTCTAAACCTTGGATTCTTGTCCCCCGACATATATCGTCTCTGGTTCTCCAAAGCCACCGGCGTTCAGGATCTCTCCTTTCTTTCCACCCCAATCTCGGTCCTCCACCGTCCAAGTCTCTTTTCTTTAGAACTCTCCTCGAGTTCTCTCCATCCAGGAATCTCGTCTCCTAAACTGTTTTTAAACACCAGGGGCGGGTCCGCAACACGTCCTCGTCCTTTCTCATTGGCAGGCCACAAGTCTCCCTCAACCTCCCTAGTCCTTTTCGAGCGTAACACACAAATACACTCCCGTGCCATCTGGACCAAGAGCGCCATAATTGTCCATCACACCACCTGTGTTCTATAATCCCATTCTCTCTACACCGGCCCAGACGACAGGATTCTTTTTAGACAGGCTTCGCCTATTGTCAATGGGACTTCGTCTCTTTAACCATTATGATTGCCACTATGGGTATCCGTGCTTCCCCGAGGACAAACGATAAACAATGGCTCCATGACCACGTGCACTTGTCATTTAACGTATTGTTGAAGCCATAAAACTTGGCTTGAAACGAAGGGTGGGATCGAAGACGTTGCAATCCTTAAAAAAAGTGAAGCACTCTTGCCGTCACTTCTATAATAATAGATTTGAAATTTGCGTTCAGATTGGCTCTCAATTTGTAGTAAAGTACCTTTTTCAGTATGTTGAGAGTTGGATTTCTTTTTTTTTCTTAATGACTGTATTAGTAATCCCTGTTATTTAAATTCATTGTTCCCAGTTCTTCAGTGGTACTGTCTTTACTGCTGGGTTTTGTATGTAGCGAGATTTAATATTATCGCTATATAGTTATAAAGCTACCTTTACCACATTTGAACACAGATTTGAACAAAAATACGAGTCTAGTCTAGACTTAGCCACACATTTAAGTTTAAAATCATTTTTTCTATACATATACTAAATGTTGTGTAAACACTCTGTATGATAATCATCCTTCAAATAAAGCAACAGTACTCAAATTTTCTTAGTCTTGTTAATCATTTCTGGAAAGCACATTAAATTAAATTTTTGTTCAATTTATAATTTCTCCTTTCTATCCATCTAGGAGATATGTTTGGCTTTTTTTAGCAGCTTAAGTCCATGACTACCATCATATGGTGGAAGAGGTCATCCAAGCCTCAAGTTTCCTTGCCTGTGGTCCAAATCTCTATGTTGATTCCGAGGTAAGATGTGTGCGTGCGTGTATTTCATAATGTGATTTTGTTTATTAAATTAGAGATTTAGCTTTATACCAGATTTGACTCGCCATGTTCTATCGCATATCCATTTCTTTGATATAATTTTGATTCTCTGTATGTATTAAAAGAAGATGCTATTTGTAAAAAATATTTCCATAAAAATATTAAAGACTGGTTAAAATTCCCTCAAGACTATATTTGCTGAGAATCCTGCTCTATTTAAACGACCGTTAGATCCATGTATGGAGATGTCTTGTCCAGCAATCCTAATTAGCCCTTATTTTATGGAAATATTAAGTCATTACTTGTGTAACGGTGTAATTGGCCTCTCGTTTCTTCAGACTGCCTCTAGGCTTCCATCACACACACTGATGGGACCGAATGCATTACTTTAAGCAGCTCATCTTGGAGACATTCTCAAAGATAATTCCATGCCCAGTGCGTCTAGCATATTTTGTAACCTTCCTTAACAATTAAGGCTATTGGATCTTTTGCTAATCGAACATGTAGGGTATGTCCGTCGATTAGGATACCTCAAATTGTCTCGAAATTGTGGTAATTATGTTAGAATGTAATTAATATTCTTAATCACTACTTGTGTAGACATGGGCAAAATATACTTGTATTCGCTTATTACAGATATTAATATTCATACAAATATGGATGGATCCTTCGCTTTTAACTTATTCTTTTCAGTACCTTGTACAAGATCTACGCATGTCGAATTTGAATACAGTATATTTATTCGTGGTACTTATTTCTTTCAGCTTTTGCGAAAGAGTGTATTCATTCACTAAAGGCAAGAAAAGACGAGAATATTAATTTACTATGGTTTAAACCGTATATTTCAGAAACTGCATTCATAATCTTAAATTTTAAGATTCCCCACGTCGATTAACTGTTATAAATTCAAATCTTACCGTTAAGTAAATAACGGTAAGATTTGAATTTCGTTCACATATCAGAATTGTAAATACTTTTAACAAATTTCTTATAGGAATCTGCTGATTGCCAAGGATATCCGATTACTGCAAACTCGATTGAAAAAAGGATTCCAATTTCCAGACATGTAATTACTGCTAGAGGGATGAATTCCAGAAAACTCCTAGTCCTGTGAAAATAGGAAATCTGAATCCTTATGCTCGGTTTAAACTCCAGAGTCTTCTAATGACTGAATCATGCAAGTTGGAGAGATCAGCCACTTGTGCAACACTTCAAAAAATATTCTAAAGAGATAAATCATAGTCGGGCACCTGAAACGCCTCTCGAACAAAATCATAATGATAGTAGAAAAATCTTTTTTTAACGTTATCTTTGATAGCTGTATCTCTTATAACCTCAAAAGAATTTTTTTGCATCTTATTATAACCTTATGGGTATCTATTTTTGTCGCCATGATCACTCCTCGCATCACGTTTTTCAAGAGTATCTCTTGTGTGATCAATAAGATTATTTTTTCCTTGCCACGTCTTACTTCTCAGAAAGTAGCGAACACATAAACGGCTAATAACATCATTAAGACCTTAAAAATTTGAGCCTTTGGTTAAAAGTCGTGCGTGATTACCATAATTTTATAAAAAAACTTTAGCGAAATGGAGTACGTTAAAAATGTATTGGAAATAGCAATACACGTTTGGCTAAAATTTAATTTCGTGAATACAGGAAGGAGTCTTAATTTTGAGCTAAATGCAAAATGTCAGAATGACGCGCGAGGAGATATTTAATCACCGTAACACTATTTGAAAATTCAGAGTTTGTTTTCACCAAGTCGGCATATCCATGATTTGTTGAGAAATTTTAAATATTACCACTTTTCGTTATTGCACTAGTAGAGATTAAGTATAATGCATGAGTTATTAGGTGGTTGGTAATGTTACAAATATATTCGGAGCAATTACGGCTTACTCCAAAAGAGCCTGTATGTTAATTTATTCTAAAACGCACTAGTAATTAAAAGTTCTAGCAAACACACGCACAATTCACAAAACCACCGATTCAAAGTATGTACACTCTCTCTCTTCAAATTCATAATTAACAATTTCACACAAAATGAATGAAACGCATAGTCGTTGTCAAATGTTTGATTTCCGCTCTGTTTCCCTGGAAAGATTTGAATTCCTAGAAAATTCTTTTTGGCTTATAAGGATTACTGTTTAAAGATAAAACTACAGTCGGACATATTTTTCCCAAGTCTCTAGATCCAGGAAAGTTCGTTATTAAGATTTTTTAGTGTACTTCATTTTACGGACTTGAAGATTGTAAAATCGAGCTCTGACTGTATATATGGTCTGAATTTCTTCTGTAGAAATATTTCTTCTTAATCACTCCGACCGACGCGTTATTACTAAAGAGTATCTGCTCTTGGCCTTTTTAATCTTTTAGCGAAAACCTTTTTATAAAGAAATGACTAAACTTTCTGTAGCAGTATTATCTTTTATCTGAAGTAATAAAGAGTTTTCTTATTTTGTGTGCTATTTTGTCATTACATGCATCTTGTACATTTCAAGGTATGCAATCGGGTCGATCTTTATAAATTGAACATGGTGCAAGAAATCATTTGGGGCCCTGAAAATCAACGGAACATTCTTTAACATGAACACGCACATTACAAAAGCATGTTTGTTTAGTGCGCGATTTTGTTTTTGTTAATACATTATTTATTTCAATTTGTTTTGCAATGTTTCTTTCGATACTTAATATAGAGTGCATTTAAGCGTTCTATGTACATGCTTGACTGAAGATATTGTTAATTTTCATTTCCTCCAAGCGAGTTTAGTACTTTCTATAGAAACTGTAATTCATTATAATTGGCATGTATTTCAAAATATCTTGCACGTTATTCGCATCTTTCAAAATAAAGTCTCTTGGAGAACTAAATTAATTTATCTTTGTTTTGAAACTTTACAAAGGTTATGGAACATTTTTCAAAATGTTTTCTGGGTTTTTTAATATCTATGATGAATTTGAAAATTCATATTGGATTTGTTTTTATTTCAGTCTTCTATTTGTACAATAAAGCTGAAATAATTGTTACTGTTAAAATAACATTAAATTCCTCTACCGAGTTTTCCAAGAAACTTAATCTTCTGCTATTACAGAAGTTTCATTTTTTTTTTGAATTAATATTTTTTGAACGTTTTTCTGAACAACTTGTATTGCGTGCTACTACCTTTGATTAGTCCAAGAATGTACTCTAGATTTTTGGGCCTTGAATTCTAGTGACTAAACTAAAAGCGGTGTCGACCACAATAGTTTTTGCTTGAAGTAGTTTATTGATAAATTTGGAAAGTATTGCAATCCATACTATTCGACATAAAATAAAGGATCTTTTTTATTGAATCTGATGGATATTAAGCTCCAGATACCGCTGCGTTATCGTTACTTGCATAAAGTTCTTGAAGGGCATTACAAATTTATTTAAATTGTGTATACGCTGCTTTAACAGTCTATTCTGACTTCCCAACGAGTGTCTAATAATGGTTAAAGTATGTTTAAATGATTTTGTAAGACTTCCCATCTCTTTCGTAGATTCAAAAAAATAAATAAACGCTACAATATCGAAATTTTACAATTTCTACAGCTGGAAACATCAGCATTTAATAAATTAAGAGAACTTGCGTACATTGCATGGGGATTTAAAACAATATTTTATCTAAATTATTTCCCTTTCGTGTTGATACAGTTGTCGTATACACCCTCTACAATTCGTATCTAAATGAAGATTGTTCGACCATTTCAATGGTTTCTACTAGATCTTGTCCATCTACTTTAACTATACATGAGTCATGGGGTTTATTAATTTTTCTCTTCAAAATTTACATGCCTACTGATGGAAATTTATTTTTCGTGTGGGAGGGGAATATCGGAAGTAAAATCCTTTCGGATATTATAGTACGTGACTGCTTAAATTATTTTGTTTAAGACTTGGTTTCCTATAGCAGAAATAATTTCAGACAGCGTTTCTCAAACTGTGATGCGATCTCCCCCTATAGAGATGTGATAATTCTATGTGGGGGGGGCGACTAAATCAAAAAGTCGAAAATAGAATTAAAGTTATTTATTGAAAGGAATCGAAACAAATATATTTTCCCGTAATTAAAAATTAAATATACATTTGTCTCGATAGTTTTAAATGTATTTGTATTGCACGATGTTTTCATAAGTACGAGTAATTTATCAAAATTACATTAAAAGCAAGTTTAATAATTACTAACGACTCCCAGGGACTTGTCATGTACGAAATTATATTACAAAATTTAATATTAACCTGATAATTGTTACGGCAGTGCTTCTCAAACTTTGAATGTTAGCGACCCAATATTCAATCATTTTCATTGCGCCCCCACCCCTTCCATACAATAACAACGTATTGAATTCAATGATACTATACTTTGACACTAAAGCTACCATAAAACTTTAACATATGTTCTACCGACGTATACAAACGTCTCGCTTAGCGAAAACTTAAATTTTCTTGACGTATATATACGTCATTCCGAAGACTGTCTGTCTATTGATATCCATAAAATTACACCGAAGGGTTGGAAATGCAATAAAAGATTATTTACAGCGTTTGTGAAGGACTTATTTCGGAGGATTTACTCTCTCTCTCTCTCTTGTATATTCAATTGCGTCTTTCTCCTCCCCACTGCTCAAAATACCCATCAAAATACGCGCGTTTACGTGGAAAAAGGTGGCATTATGGAGCGAATTGAGTAACTTTTAATTGTCAGTTAAGGAAATGATTATAAACCGTACAAATTATCAAGATAAGTGTTGCATACAAATAATGACCCATATCAAACTAGTTCTTAACTTAGTATTGTTATATTAATAATAAAATATATTATACAGTATACATTGATAAGTGTAAAATACCAGTGCAAGTGTGTATTTTACAATGTAGTATATGAGAATGTTTGTTTATTTTCTGCAAAATTTTTAAATCTTTAAATTTCCCTTTATCAATGTACTCGCGGCCAAGGGGGGCGCGCCACCCCAGTTTGACAAACGCTGTTGTAAGGTTTATAATTAAAGACGTATTGTAGCTTTATCAAAGTACATTATTATTTCATTCCATACATTGTTATTGAAAGAGGGGGGCGCTATAGGAAAATGATTGAAAATAGGATCGCAAATGTTGAAAGTTTGAGAAGCACTGATATATTTACAACAATTATTTTATTACAACGGAATGACACTGGTAGACATTTAATGGTATTCGAAATCCTGGATATTCTAGTATTAAAACTTTTGTTCTCTGCGTTTACTTTGTTTTCATTTTTTGTTGATCTGCAACGTAAATGTATACATACATAGAGTAGCCAGTGGGTCATGATCATGCCCAAACTTGCCTCTGTGCAGTCATAAGTCACTTTTTAATGCAATTCCGAACGTTGTAATGGCGTGGAAGTTTAGAGAGAAGATTGGTGCAGCCTCAGTCTCGTGTCTTGACCACGATTCAGGTATCATATCTGTCAATATTATCCATCGTGTAGCTTCAGTGGTCTATTGAATACAAAATTTCTGATTCAACACTCTTGGAACAACTTAAAGTGAAGTTCGAAAAGGAAACTTTGATTGAATTAGGTAGTGAGATTCCAACTCTCTTGGAAAACGTGGATTCTCTCCAGTTTTTATAATAAACTGCTTATAGTTGCAATCAAATGTTTTCAAATGAGTAATTTGTTTGTGTTTTGCAAGATTTTTCATTTCAAGCTATTATAAGAGTCAAGAAATTACTACATTCGCCAATGCAGCAACATTTCAAGAGAAGCTTAATTTATTTTTCATAAACAAATATACATTTTTTGAACGTCATCCTTTGTTCTCTACATGACAGTTATGATAATAAAAATCTTTGATATTTAAAATTTTTTGTATTGCGTCTGGCATTTAATACCACTAGATTTGAAAATACGTAAAAGTTGAATTAAAGCAAGACAGAAGATATTCAAAAGGATCTTGGAATTTTGAGAGGAATTAAATGGACAAGGACAATACCCTATTTAGTACCACACTTTCCATTCCTTTATGCCCCACTACATGCGTAATTGATAATTATATTTAATCTGATTGATTGATTGAATATTAACGTCGCACTGTTCAGCTACACGAGGGCTTTTGGCGACGGACCACGTAATTTTGAACCATGGTCAAGTACGTGGACGACACCTGAGCTGGAACCCCCCTCTCCTAACTACCACACCACACCACGGGAGGACGTTTCAGCTCTCGACAGATTTAACGTGCATCGCTGCCCTACACGGCGGGTCTTTAGTGGTACAGGGTTCGAACCCGTGACAAAGCAATCCACGGTCCGATACCTATACCACTCGGCTACCGCGGCCACTATATTTAATCTGAACGGAGCTCTTTCAATCAATACGAGCCATTTTTATTTCTAATGTGTGATTCGTCCTATCAATCACTGGAAAAGTTCTCGCAACTAGGCTTGGCAGAGCCAATTCGTTAGCCTGAGGATTGAATCAAACGAACGACTTGTTCAAGGATTAAATAACTTCTAAAATAACTTGACAAAGGATTAAATACCTTTTTGAAATTCAAACTAGTTTACTGAATACCTTTCTTTTTAAGTGCATCATTAAATGTACAACATGCGAATATTGAACAACAAGAGTGACGCTGGTACAGAAGTATGCTTCAAAAGCCAGCGACGGACAACTATTTAGTCTTTAGTCTTCTCTTTCAAAAGCATTACTCTTCTTTTTTTTATACACAAATCTGGATAGATGTAGTCTTTGTTTGTAATAGGGTAACTTTTTTTGTTTCGTCGGAAAAATGATAAATGTAAAAATAAGTCAAAAAATCGTGGGGTAACTTTATAGAGAACTTGGAAAAAAAATACTAATAAAACTTGCAGTTCAGTGAAACAAGTGTAAGGGGCAATAAAGGCTTATTGTATGATCGTGTTTTTGAGTGGTTTAACTTTTTTCAAAATGGTCGAAAAGATGTTGAAGGTGATTCCACATCACCCACTTGATTGCCCTTCAACATCAAAAAGAAAATGACAATATAAAAAAAAATCGGTAATCTGGTTCGATCTGACCATCAGTGAAGAACGCATGGGGTTGCTGAGACTAACGATTACGTTCGGCAAAGTTTATGTAGCAATTTTGGCATGCAAAAAGTGTGTACCATAATGGTGCCTAAAAATCTCAGGCAAATATTTTTGCAATGATAATTTCTATGCCTTTGAAAATTACCCAAAACTGTTGAAAAGGATAATAACGTGATACAAATTGTTTGTTGCTTATGATTCTGAAACGAAGCCCCCATTCATGCACTGGAAGATCCCAAGAGACTTCGAATGAGCCAATCGAAACTCTAAGCAATGATAGTTTTTTCGATATGCATGGGATTGGGTACCTGAAAGTCAAACTAATAATCTGTATCACTACCTTTATGTTCTTGCTGAACTTCATGAAAGAATAAGGAAGAAATGATACGAATTGCTGAGGGTCAAGTCTGGGGGTTCTTTACCAAGAAAATGTGCCGACTCATTCCACATTGCTTCTCAAGTACAACATTCCAGTGTAATAGCATCTGTTTTATTCGCTAGATCTTGGAACATGCTACCTGTGTCTGTTTCCTAAGTTGAAATCTGCATTTTAAGGTACTTGATTTGAAACCATTATAGCTGGGAAAGAGAAACCAGCTCGCTTCCTAAAGGAGCTCACACAAAAAGTGTTTCAGCACTATATGGAAAAAGGCAAGATTCGCTTGGAGCGTTTTAGGGATAGAGAAGAAATGTATATTGAAGATAATAAGTAGATATGCGTGAAATTAAAATAAAAATATTTTTCAGCACCAGTCTCGTTATTTAACCACCACACCACGTACATTATGTTTAACGATTCCATTAGAAATCTTACCTCGGCTTATGAATAAAGTATCTGCTTAAATAACGAGACGATTAAAGATAACTATTTCTTAAATTAGCGCTTCTCAAACTTTCAACACTCGCAACCCAAAATTCAATCATAATTTTCATCGCGCCCACTTCCATACAACAACAATGTATTACATTCAAATTACTATACATTGACTTTAAACCTACAATACAACATTAACCTCTTAAGTGCCGCAAGCGTATATAAACGTCTTACCCAGCCAAAGCACTAATTGCTTCTGACGTATATATACGTTTTTGAGGTATGGCCTTTTCTGTGCACTGCTTTCCAAAAAACTATTCCGTAGGCTTTGAAATGCAACAAAAGGACCTTAACAGTGTTTGCGAATGATTTACTCATTTCAGAGAATTTGCTTTTATTTGTTCCTTTTTTTCTTCCCCCGCCATACATCTTATACGCCTGCCTACATATAAAACGATGGCATTGAGGAGTGAATAGCGTTACTATTAATCAGCAGTTAAGGAATTAATTATAAACCGTACAAATTATCAAGATATGTGTCTCTTTTTCTGTATATAATTTAATATATGACAAGCTCATAGGGGGGGGTCACTGGTAAATATTAAACATGTTCTTAACTTAGAATTGTTGATTTAATTATAAAATGCATTGTGCTGTACAGATACACTTATAAGTCTATTATATCAGTGTCAGTGTGTATTTTTTTTCATTATGTCAGAAAGTATTTTGTTTGTTTACTTTTAGTAAATTTATATATTTTATCAATAAGTTTTAGTTTTCGACTTTTGAATATGCTCGCGGCTCCCTTGTAGATTCAATACGCCCCAAGGGGGAAGCACCCAACAGTTTGAGAAACACTGTCTCTTAAATTCAAACTGAACTGTGATTGTGAACATTTCCTTTCGTGCTCAGAATGTCCTAGTTTAATGGCAATGAGTGAATGAATATTAACGTCGCACTGTTAAGCTACTCTAGGGCTTTTGGAGACGCACCTCGTAATTTTCAACCATGGCCAAGTGACGTGGATGACACCTGGGCTGTGCCATGCCTTCTCCTAACTACCTTACTACACCAACGGGATGACGTTTGTGTTGCCGGCAGCTTTAACGTGCATTGCTTTTCTACACGGTGGGTCTTCAGCGGTTCTTGGCTTGTACTCCTGACACTGCGGTCACTTGTCCATAACCTTGGACACTAGGCCACTAAGGCTACTTATTTCATGCCAAAGCAATGCTTTTTTTCTGTTCACGTTTATCAACGTGATGAGTTAATCATTAGAAATACGCTTGCAATCCCATTAAATGCTTTAGCTTTTATTTTGTACATGCAGTGCCGTAATTTAATTATCAATTAATATCTATTTCTTGTTTATTTGTATGGCACTATGACAAACATGTAATTAAAATAGACAATTTAGAACAATCAATTCATGTAGCAATGTTGAAATATAATACAATTTTGTAATTTTTTAAAATTTACTACCAGGTTGCTTGTATCATCTGACGTCCGAAATATTAAAACCATAAATATGTTAGCTGCCATTTGCATAATTTATTTTGTTAAAAATTAGTCTACATAGATGAAAATTAGATTGTTAATTATTCACTAAAAACATAGAAAATGAAGAAAAAGAATAAGTTTTAACACCATATCAACTCCAAAAGAACTTCCAAACAAATTTGGGAATTTGCCAGTGCTTATAACCTCTTTGAATTATACTTTCAAAAGAGAGAAACATTTTTGCACTTATATATTAAATGTCTCAACTCTTTTAAGGAAAATATACATTTCTCAAAACTTTTAAACTTTTGTTCCATGCCAAATATTGATTGTCGTTAAAAAAGATTATACATAATTCTACGCATTCAAATGGATAAGTATGTGTGTTCAAAATAAATTAAGCTGTATTTCTCTAAATATGCAAAACGTACAAAAATGCTCTAATTTGTATTTCCTTTCCTAACTATTTACATACATATTATTTGAGAAAATAATATTATTTAGAATAGAAGCTTCTTGAAAAATAAATATTTACATTTTTAAAATTTCCGAGAAAAGATATTTACTCAAGTAGAGCTACTTGTATTAAATCAGTTTTCAATTTTCGGTTTAGAGGAAAATATGTTGACAAAAAAGTGGGGTAAATTTGTTTCAAAGGCTGCCATTGATTAAATCTAGTCAGGTGGTGAAACATATGAAAAACTTGAGTTTTTTTTCTCTCTTTTAATCGCTAGCTGTGCAAGGAATTTACTCTATTTTGGCTGTAAAAGTTTCAGTTTGTTAAACTTTATTCGAGTTAAATTTTATTCTTGTTCCTTAAAATCCTCTTTTTATGATAAATTTCAAATTATAAAAGTTTGTTTAAGATTTATTTTTAATTATTATAAAGATAAAGTTTTATGAAAAAAGAAAGCTTATTTAAGAGTTACGTTATAATATTTATATTACACACACACACACACACACATATAAAAATATTATATAAATCTAAGTTGTGAATGCCGCACAAACACAAACAATATTTGCTTTTTTCAAAAATATTTTCCTTTAAAAAGTCGATGAAAATAACGTACATAAGTAAACAAAAGGTACTCGATTGGAAAATAGCACGCAATTTTAGAATAACTCTTTTAGATTTTAAAATTATTTTAAAGAGTATTCGTACTTGTGTGAATGCCTTATGCAGTTATCAAATTAGTAATTTTATCTAAATATTACAAACGAAACAGCAAATACACGTGTAAAGCCAGTTTTGAATTCAATGGGAAATACTTGATTGCATTTATCACTCGACCATTCTGAATTAGACTCATTGATTGACAAGATTCAACCCCTTAACGGGTTTGCCTGTACAACTTACGGGCTACCAAAAGCTGTCCACTGTCGGTTTGCCTGTACTCTGTACCGGCACAAGTATTTTCTTCTTTCTATCTTTGATTTGCACATATTTTTAATTCTTATAGTGAGATTATTAGTACTAGTGTTTTAAGAGATGAAGTTCGTCCTTGGTAATGAAATATTTATAGTCCGGGATTTTCTTTGTGGTGGAGACGGGAATGATTCTTTGAAGGTAGTAATTAATATTCTTAAAATATTTGATAAAAAATAGGAATTGGCAAGGCCGTATGCAATTTGTTGCTTGAGAAAAAAAGTGAAAAAATATAAAAATAATTCAAAAAGGCTGATATTTTCTCTGTCCCCAGCGCAAGTGTATGGCTTAGTACTACGCCACGCTTGTAAGCGTTTGTGCATATATATCTGCAGACAACACGAAATACTCAACCATTTGAAAATTAAGCTCGGACATGAAATTCTTTTGCGGTATGAGAGAAATTATTTTAAAATACATGAAAAATTCTTCATAGCACGCTGAGGGTACTTATAATACGTAAATATTTAGCGGTTATTTGGTTTCCAAAATTATAAAATAAAAAAAAACTGTACGAAAACTAAACAAAAATTAAAATTAAAATAAATTTCTTCCATTTCGCATTCTGTCAAGTATAATGCTTAGTTATATGCAAGAAAAAAATGCGAATTTTCATGGAACATTTTGGGCAAAAGTTTGAATTTTTAAGGGGTTAACGTGAACTCACCAATCCATCTTGTTGTATCAAAAACTTATTACAATATCAAATTAATTTAAATATGTAACTTACATATTTTGAATGTGTTCAGTTTTCGATTTTAGAAGGATCTACATGTTGTTGTTCATATTGCTAATACCAGATTGTCTAGCAATGCTAGGCAATTTCCATGAATTCAAAAATTTCTAAAAAGTCTGGAAGCAGAATAGAGCTCTGAAGGACATCGTCCTTTTCGAAATCCCAAACAAGCAAAGTTCTGAACAGAGGAGATCAGCTTAGAATAACACCAGTGACAATCTGGTATTATCTTCTGACCTTGACTAAAGGTTAGTGCTTTTACAAATTGACCGCTCATAAAGCGGGAGAAGGCAGTAAAGCGCACCTCCTCCTTAGCCATAGTCCTGGCCAAGAAATTGATTTTCTCATTACTATCAATTTACACGTGTTTGGAACCCACTGAAAATGTACATTAAGATTAGAAGAAATCTGATTAAGAAGGGTTAGGATACCAAATTTTGTCTGGTCCTCAATAGATGTCCAAATGGAGAGAGAGAGAGAGATGCTGCACTGAAGCACGGTTGTCAGTCAGAAGGTGCTACGTCAGCGTTTCCCAAACTATGAGGTGTGCCCCCTAAGGGGGCGTGATATATCTACGAGGGGGTCACTAGAACCTTGATAAGCCAAAAACAAAATATTATTTAAAAAAATTATTAATTTACTGAACGTGTAAGCAAACAAAATACATACTGCCATGATAAAAATTTAAATTATCGCTTACACTGGTCAATACTCTTACTAATGTAAAGGGTGTTTTTTTAGAGGTATAGAACTTTAAATTGCAATAAAACAACGATGTATTATTCGATTGACATGATTTTTTTTATTCGAAAGATAATCTTGTGGCATTGCATTTTAAGTATGATTTCTGGCATAGGACTGCGACGGCTGGCTCGGATGTAGTTCAATCTGGACGTCCAATTTTCGATGACTTTTTCCAACATTTGTGGCCGTATATCGGCAATAACACGGCGATTGTTGTCTTCCAAATGGTCAAGCGTTTGTGGCTTATCCACATACACCAATGACTTTACATAGCCCCACAAAAAATAGTCTAGCGGTGTTAAATCACAAGATCTTTGAGGCCCATTCACAGGTCCAAAACGTGAATTTAGGCGGTCACCAAACGTGTCTTTCGATAAATCGTTTGTGGCACGAGCTGTGTGACATGTTGCGCCGTCTTGTTGGAACCACAGCTTCTGGACATCAAGATTGTTCAATTCAGGAATGAAAAAGTTAGTAATCATGGATCTATACCGATCACCATTGACTGTAACATTGTGGCCTTCATCGTTTTTGAAGAAGTACGAACCAATGATTCCACCAGCTCATAAAGCGCACTAAACAGTCAGTTTTTCTGGATATAACGGTGTTTTGACATACACTTGTGGATTAGCTTCACTCCAAATGCGGCAGTTTTGTTTGTTGACGTAGCCTTTCAACCAGAAGTGCGCTTCATCGCTAAAAAAATTCGCTTATGAAAATCGGCAACAACGGCAATCTCGTTTTGGGCCCATTCGGTGAATCTACGCCTTGCTTGATGATCGTTTTGATGAATTGCCAAACCAAACTGAGAATAAATCACTTGACAGCTGTTCAATCGGTCGCCATAGTGGAAAGTAATGCCAACTTAAACTTCTGTGTGTGTGTGTGTGTGTGTGTGTGTGTGTGTGTGTGTGTGTGTGTGTGTGTGTGTACCTAAAAAACACTCTTTATCAGTACTGATGTCTGAATTGTATAATTAATCTAACAATACTTATTTTAGAACAAGTTTCACAATTGCCAGTGAACACACGGGCTCGACATATATATAATTATACACAGGAAACAACAGTTATCTTGATAATCTGTACGATTTATAAATAATACCCTAAATACCAATTAAAAAGTACGCATTTCACTCCTCAATTCCTCCGTTTATTGTAAGACACGCATATGTGGGTGTAAGAAGGGGGAGGGGAGCAGGAAAACTTTTGATATAAGCAAATCAAATGCAGTAAAGATTTTTTATTGCATTCTAAAACCTTCGATATAATTCAATGGATAGCAAAAAATAGAAAAGATTGTACTTCGAAAAGACTTATATACACGTTTTAGGCATTTAACACACTGGTTGAGTGAGACACATATGTACGCCAGTGGTGCTTAAGAGGTTAAAGTCGTATCGTAGCTTTAGCCTTACAAAGAGTGTAGTATCATTGAATTAAACATATTGCTTTTTGTATGAAGAGGGGAGGCGCAATAATAATTAGGGTCGAAACTATTGAAAGTTTGAGAAATAACAACCTAAGTGTTTAAATATTTCTTTATAATAGTGTATACTAGACTGCATCGATGAATACTATTTTGTATTCTACCTCAGACGGACAGGGGTAGAATAAGTCTATGAGAATGCGCAGCCAAAAACAAAAATGAGTAAATATATTGATTATTTGTCTTTTTACATTATCATTAAGAAATAACAGTCAGAAACAAATTTTGAATGAGAATTGAATTAATAGAGGAAATCAATGCTTTAAAAATGCTTTAATGTATGCGTTAATCAATTTTATTACTGGATTAAAAAACTTTAAATGTATAACTGATAACATGTACCAAAATAAGTTTCAAACATATTTTTTTTATACACCTATCATGAAAAAAATGTTAAATATTCCAATAAATACGCTAAACTCTATTTTGAAGCTTTGAATGAAGCATTTAAAAATGATTATAATTAATTGGAAAAATAAACGTTTCCTTCTCTGGAAGCTTTTCCTAATATACTTCAATTAATATTTGGAATTTTTTTTCCAAAATTTCTTTAATATAAATGAAATGTTAAGAAAAAATATAAAAACAAACATTTACAAGAGTAACGATGTCAAGTATTATTTACGTTGCTTGTGTGGACAAAAAACAAATGGGAGAGTAAAGTAGGATCAATAGATAAGGAACAAACCATACCCACTTTTCAACGGAAATAAGACGTATCGGTCAAGGGATTAATGTTAAACAACTCAGGCAGTATCCATGATGCGTAAGCTGTGAAGAGTAAATGATAAACGCCCGATTATAAGGCAACATAAGGACTATTGATGGCTGGCCTCTTTATTTTGAACATCAATAAAGTGACGAGAACAACCCCTGACATAGAATTTCTCTCTCCAAACTACCGTTTCACGCCAACGGAAAGATTTCGGACCTTGATAGTTTAATCAGTTAGGTACCAATCAGACTACACTTTCTAGCACTTCGATGTGATACTAACCTCGGTGTACGACGCAAATTTCCTTTTACTTTTTGACACTGACTAATGCACACGTTCAATCGTGTTTCGTTTTGCTTTCTAAAATTTGTATAAATATTTGGTTATTTTTTTAAAAAAAATTATGCCAATATAGCATCGTCGTTGGATTTCAACGAAAGAGTGACTGAGAATATTTGCTGGAAATGGATGAATACGGCAGTGACTCTGATACGGATTTATCGATTTGTTGTGAAGAAGGTGAAGAAATGGAACAAAAATAAAAATACACTTATGTAACGCAAGTAAATAAGCATTTTGTTCCTAGAAACATTCCGAGCAAGTTCACAAAGATTTATCACTTTCTTATTTTTTCAAGTTAGACAACTTGTAATTTTACTTTTGTAATTCTATACAATTCCAATAAGAGAAAATCTCCCTTATAATGTTTCCTGAGCTGGTTACACTGGTTGTATAATTAAAGTTTCTCTGGAAGTACACTGCAGGTTACAATTAGTAGCATTAGGACTTACATTATTCTCAAACAAATCAAGATATCATAACTTTATTAAACTGAACGTGCTGGTACACTATTAAATGACATTCCCTTAAAAACTGTCTTTCGCGACAGACAGAGAGGAACTGAAGAAGGCAAGTAGTTCTATTTTTTTTCTTTCGGTAAGTTGGAAAAAATCTCCCCAACCATATATAGGCGTTGAACTTTTTCTTATTACAATGTTACCCACCTTTTGGGATCAAAAACCATTCTTACTTTCAAGGAATTTAGGGTCAATGATCGCTAATTGCAAAAGTATGGTCAGCCAAAATTTATATTGGAGGTTTAAATTCACAATCCAGTCAAAAATAACTACCTTACTATTTATTTCACAGTCACATGTCATTCCTAGGAATTCTTCGGAACAAGGTACCATTCCCGGAAATACAAAAACTTGAAATTTGTACAATTTTTAGGGTAAGAAACCTTGGTTATAATGAGATTTTGACATACATAGCATGTATCCACTAGTTGTTATATGATACCCAAGGGATTAACTTGCATCAGTTGCTCTATCGGCAGGTCTATGGCTTGAACATATGACACTCAAGTTCGTGACCATAACCACTAGATTATCGCGGCTACAAAAGTTGCAAAGAGGACTGAGAGAATATCAGAGTTTTAGGCGAATCCTTTTATAAAAGATTTTTCTTTTATTCGTAGGATATAACACCCATCTTGAAAAGGTTAAGCAAAGGTTAAATTTATTAAAAACGGTTCTTAACTATATATATTATCAATTAAAAATAAAAAAAAGTGCATATCACGCAAGAAAGTCATCTAGTAAGTTTAACAACTTCGTTTTTTTCTTTAAAAACTAACTGGATAACTTGAAACACTAACGTGAAACGATTCAATGGAATTAAGCAAAATAAAAGAAACAAGTAACGTTTAATTTTTTTTTCTTTTTTTGGCTTTTCCTACTACATTTATGATCATAAAGAATCTGAACTGTCATTGATATCAGGAATGTTCTAAATTTAGTTTCGAAGTCTAATAGCAGGCCAAAAAAAAGGAATATTAAAAAAATAATTAATCGATGGATGTGTCTTTTTTAAAAGAACAGCATAAAGTTGAAACATCAAAGAAAAACGTTAAAATATTCACAATTTTTTACTTTTTTACTTCTTTCCGTACGCTATAAAAATTTCTCCAAAATTAGATTTTGCATGAATCATTTACTTTTTCTCGGTAGTTAGGTTTATGTTCTTTGATGTAAAAATAAAATTACCGAACTCAAGCTGTGAAATTCAGTACTTTTATTTTTATATATGTCAAGGTCAATTTTCACATAAAAAGCATTTTCCTTAATTTTTGCTTTTGCATTAAAAATCAGCAAAATATCGATCGTCATTTAGTTGTTTTCTTTAGTGTGATTCAAATTGTTTGTTGTTCTCACTCATATTTTTTTGGTTTCCATTCTTTTTTTTTTAAAAAAAAATATGAATTCGTGTCAAAGTATTGTCTATCAACTTTTTAGTTTTTATATGAATGTACGTTGTCGAAACGCTAAGATTTAAAAGGATTATATTTGTGTGTGTGTGGTTTTGTTTTCGTATTAAAAACTGTATTCCTATTTGTTGATAAATCAGATAATAAATTAAGAGCTAAAAATTACAATATAGCTTAAGTTTTCGTGTATTTTTCGTTTACAAAGTTTTTAAAATTTGGTAAAAAAAAATCGAACAAGAAATATACTATTTGAATATGCTAGAATAAATTTATGCGTATTATAGTTCAATGGCTAAAATGTAAAAAAAAATATATATATATTGATTTCTCTCTTTACCAGATAACCCCCTCCCCATTGCTTAAACTCAAATGGAACAAGTTGAAATTATTATTAATAGATAAAATGCTATATATTCATTGAAAGGGAACACTTTATTTTTGTCGACTGCGTACTGCAAAATGCCCGGAAGATTAAAATGCCAAAATTATGATTTGTTTTAATTGGAAATTTATCTTTAAAAACTTCCAAAATTTCGAAGATTTTTTGTGATTTTAATAATAATTATTTTAATCATTTAGTAAAAATACAAAAATAATTTTTTAGTTAAAAAAAAGTTTTTTTTTTTGTTTAATTTAAGTTGGACATAGTTTTTGAGATCTCACAATACATGCTTACGTTTAGGTAGCATTTTTTAAAAAATCATCTTTTAAACATGCGAAATTGTTTGCACATGTATAAAACAATACACAATCTATAGTGTACCTATTTTAGTAAAATATCAAGCTAGTTTCTTAAAAAAATATAAGACTTTGTAATTTTGAAAAATTTAATTTACCCCCCTTTTTTATACATAAAACAGTTTTTTTTTAAATTCTGTTATAATTTTACTAAAAACATAGGTTATCTATATGTACAGGTATTCTGTGTAGATGTATGAAAAATTTGGCACCACATGTTGCAATAGTTTATTTTTAAAGTGTACCTAAAAGCAAAAAATTATGCTTTGTAGAAAAAGCAAAAAAGCTAAAAGTAGCAATGATTTCACCTATGACACTATTGACAAATATTTTCCTTTCTAATTTAATATGCCTCATAATAAGACTTGAAATTTTCTCTAAAATTATAAAAGTAATTTTTAATCAAAAAAGGTATTTTTTTCCTTTGTTAAAGCTGAACATTAACATAATTTTATCAAACACATTTTCATTTAGGTGCTATATTTTATAAAAATATTTCTTGAATATTCAAAATATCTTACATACATATATAAAACTATGAACAGAACAGACTCAAATAGTTTTTTTTTATAAAATTATTGTATAATTTATCTGAAAAAAGCGTAAAACTATGAAGTTTTGAAAATTTAGAATTTTCTCCTTTTCCCTATATATCCATTTTTACACCTCTTTCCATATATATCTGGTTTCGAAAAAAAATAATAAATTAAAAATATAAATATGTTATTCTTCCTTTGTAGTAAAAACAATTTAATTGCTTACACATATATCTTTTAAAATGTGTGAACGAAGGCATGGTAGTTTGTTTACATTTTTCTTAATTACTTTTTTCATAATTTAAAGGTTATTTTATCAAAGAACATATAAGTGTTATATGCATTTTTAGATTCAGAAACAAATATGCACTATTTTTTAATGCTAAAATTGAACGATTTAATTTTCTGAATGTGTATGATGTTCTAGTTCCCTTCACAAAAATTTCGACCTCGCAATTTACTAACACATTCTGAAAAAAGAATATAAGAAACCAAGTTATGACTGTACCACATATGGATTTTACTATAAAAGAGATAATGGAATATAGGTATAGTATATATAAATAGGTATATATGTAAGGAAAATTAAATAGATTAAAAATTGAATTCCCTATCTAGCATTTAACTCAATTTTTTCATTTCATCTTCAAGTATCAAACTAATCACTCATTTACTTCTTCCGAACATATGGCCTAGCCAATAAACATTTCTAAGTCCAGATCGTTATATTTAATAGCCCTATATGTCATCATTAACTTTCAAGTAAACTCTTAAAATCCTTGATACTTATCACATCTGTGTTTTAAGTGTTAACCCACTTAGTTTTCCCGCGGCGTTCTTTTTTCTCTGTCCTCTCAGCGTCAGAGCTTGTATAGATTTCATCAAATAAAGATCCTTTTTAAAATTACTTCTGATTCTGGCTCAAAGCATGTCATATATATATATATATATATATATATATATATATATATATATATATATATATATATATATATATATATATATATATATATATATATATATATGTAATAATTCCCTCTAGCATTCTTTTAATTAACTTTTTTAAACAATATTGAAATAATCTTTCAATTATTTGGTTAAAAACTAACACCCTGATTTTAATCGTAATCGATGAATATTATTACATCAGAAATTCCTGTCCCACACATCCTATCCAATCAGAGCTAAGATTACTTAATCATCGCGCACTTGCACTGTTGGTAGGGAATAAAAACAACTTGTGTAATGGCGTTCATCGCTCCTCCTTTTTTGCCGTCATAATATACCAGTAAATATAGCTGTTTCTCCGTGCTTATGTGTTGTGTCCGTCAATATGTCACTTTTGCTTGTCCACTGTGCTTTAATATCATCATGAATTTGTTTGTCTCGTCGATGTGAAAGTGTATTATAATTTTGTTCTTATCTTCGATGTGTGCGCCTCAATAAAGAAGATATCTGTTCACTGAAGATGCGTTTTTGATGAAAACCTGCAATCACTCGTCAAAAAACTACCACTCGGCCAATACTTAACAGAAAGTCGGTAGGATAGTTTCCCACCGTGAAGATATAAATAAAGAGAAGAAAATAGGAATTGCGTCGCAAGTTTGCTAAAGTTCTTGATGTTTCAACTTCTTCGTTGGTCAGGGGGAAATCCCCTTTTCAAATTGTGCGAGACGGCTTCGTTTTCATCGAATTAATCCAAGGATTTTTTGTGAATATAACAAGTTCGTTTCGTCGAAAAGTGCAGTCGTCAACAGAAAAGTGAAGGTTTTTAAATGTAAGTTACGAAATATTATTATCAATCATTTACAGTGCAAATTTTATACGTATTATTTTTATTTGAAGTGATTCTGAGCTTTGATATTTTTGTGCTTAACATTTCATGAAAAATTATTTTACATATTTTCAATAGTGTTGCAATACATGTTTTTAATTAACATAAAACAATATATATTGAAATAAGAAATTTAAATACTGTAATGTGTTTGATATGTGAATTTAATAATTAATAACTGCAAATGTTTTGATTTTGTTGTAATTTCAATTTTATATATTTTGGTATTTCTATTTTTGGTACTTCAAATGTTTAAGTTTAAGTGAAATTTTAATGCCTGTATGATTCTCAGATCTGGTTTTAAAATGGCGAATAATGAGCAAACCAATTTGGCTGTAATAAATACCAACCAAACCCCTAATGAACCATACATATTTCCTTTTGATTCTGAAAGTGGAATGTTAATAGAATCTTGGTTAGATTATTTTAATAAAGCATGTAAACTTAGCAATAATGATGATAGTTGGAAAATTGTAAACATATCAAGATATCTAAAAGGGTCTGCATTAACTCAGTACATTAACTCTTGTCTTAATATTTCAAATTTTGGAGAACTAATGTTCAATTCTTATTGAAAATTTTTTAAAACCTAATGTTATAACTTTGTCAGATTTCTCACAACTTCAATTAAAAGATAACTTAGAACAATATTTTCATCAAAAATTAAATTATGGTAGACAATTAGTATTTTTTTCTCAACTCATTTTGAAAGGACTTACGGATGGAATGACCACCAGTATTAAACAATTAATGACAGTAAATCCCCCTACCTCACCTACCGAATGGCTCATGGTAGCTGCACGCTTAATGAAAACCCAAGCCTCCAAACCAGAACAAAATACTTTCTGACAAAATGTGCCCATTCGACCAAGACAAAATACTTTTTACCTCAAACCGCTACTCTGTTCGACCCAACTTCCAAAATTTTAATAGAATGCGTCCCAACATCTCCCAAATCAGCATGCTCATAACTTTAACAATAGAGGTTTTAGGCCGAACCACCACACACATTTTCAACATGGACTGCCACCATCTCCATGTAACATTTGCACACAATTTAAATTCCCAATGCTTATCATTGGAAACTGCAATGTCCTTTTAATCAACATCAATTAAGGCAAACCCCATTTAATTGTGATCCACCTTTGGCTGCTAACGCTGTTTCTCAGAGCTCGGAGAATTCTGTTGACAGTCAACAATTTCCTAATCAGAGACAATATCCCCCTACTGAGGCCTCTTGCCCCATATATTGACAATTACAGGTGTCCGGACACATCTCATCATTGCCAAGCCTAGCTAACTGGACAATTTACCTAAACATAACAATGTGAATATTGTTATTGATACTGGATCCACTCTATCTTTAATTTCTACAGATATTGTAAATAAACTTAGATTACATAAACAAACAACTAGGCCTATACATATTAATCACACAAGCCCATGGCAATTTTCAACTAAACAAACTATGCAAAGCTTATTTAACAATTGGACAGATAGAAAGAAACATAAATCTGTATATAATTAATAGTAGCCTATCTTACATTATTCTAGGACTACCAGAATGTAGTGAATATAAAATTGTTATTGATTGTGAACATAATCAGTTACTACAAAATTGACAAATTATTGTAAATAATCAGAATCCATTCACTAAACCAATTTCATTACATATACAGGAAAAGTTAGTAAATACCTTAGAGGAAGTTCTCTCACCTCTGACTGTTGAAGAACTATCTCATAACCTGATACAACTTCTTTCAGAATACACTCATGTTTTTTTCTAAAAATAAGTATGATGTAGGTAAAATAAGGATGAAGCCCCCTAGAATTAATTTAACATCAGACCTCCCAATTTATCAGCGAGCTTATAGAACCTCAGCCACTTCAGAAGCTGAGATTAATAAACAAATACAAAATTTATTAGCTGCAGGTTTAATTAAAGAAACCAATAGATGTTATTCTTTCAACCACTTTAGCTTATAAGAGAGATGAAAAGCAGAAAACCAGATTATGCATTGATTATAGAAAACTTAATGCCATTTGTAAAACAGATGCAGAACCATTACCTCGAACAGACTCCCTGCTAGATAAATTGAATAGTGCTAAAATTTTTTCTACGCTTGGCCTCGCAAGTGGTTACTGGCACATTCCGTTGCATGATAAAGATAAAGAAAAATTAGCTTTTGTTACAACTGAAGGTTTATATGAATTTCAAGTTCTTCCTTTTGACTTTCGAAATGCTCCAGCAATTTTTAATCGTACTATTCGTAAAATTTTAACTAAACATAAGTGTTCAGATTTTGCTTGTCACTATTTTGATGATATAGTTATCTTTTCAAATTCTTTAGAGGAACATTATGCTCATTTAAGAAAAATATTCCAAATTTGTGAGGAGGAAAACATTAAATTAAAATTTTCAAAATGTGTTTTTGCAAAACTAAGATAAACTTTTTAGGCTATGAAATTAAAGAAAGCTGCATTACTCCTGATAATCAAAATATTGAAACTATTAAAAATTACAACCTCCCAAAAATGTTAAACAACTTCAAAGTTTCCTTGATTTTGTAAATGTTTATAACAAATTCATTGACTTCTGTGCCAAAAATTAGGGAACCTTTAAATCAACTACTAAAGAAAGATAAACAATGGGAGTGGACTGCTGAATGTCAAACAGCATTTGAATTGTTAAAAAATAAATTAATAACTAAACCTGTATTACAATTATATGATCATAAATTACATCTGCATGTTTTCTGTGATGCCTCGCTGAACGCTATTGGAGCTATTTTGAAACAACCTGATAATTCTGGTACTCTTCACCCAGTATCTTTTCATTCTAGAACTTTACGTGAATATGAAAAAAAAATATTGTATCACAGAATTGGAATGTTTGGCCATAATAGATGATCTTGATAAGTTTTATTATTATTTACACGGTAAAAAATTCATAATCCATACTGATAATGCTGCTCTTGTTTGGTTTAAAAATGTAAAAAAATTAAGGGGTAGATTATTTCGTTGGTCATTAAAATTAAGCATGTTTGATTACGAAGTAAAATATTTAAAAATGAACTAATAATGTTGAACCTGACATGTTATCAAGACATCCTATTGCTCAATATATCCAACACTCAGTACATTTACTTGAATTAAATGAGATAAAAACCCATCAAAATTTAGATAATGTAAATGATCCTAAATATAAGAAAGTTGATGATGTCTTTGTTCTTAAAAAGAAAAATATGTTTAAAATTGTTGTACCTTTTTCATTAAGAAGAAAAATTTTGCAAAATACTCATGAACAATTTGGACATCCTGGACTCAAAAAACGATAAATTCAATTACTCCTCAATATATATATATATACTATTAGCCTCATATTAACTTATATATTTCAAAATTTGTTAAACATTGTAATGTATGTCAATTAAATAAAAGGAAAAGGCAAGAAGGATTTGGTCTTTTACAGACTGTACCCCCACAGATCAACCTTTTGAGTATATCTCTGTTGATACTGTTGGTGGATTCAACAACTATAATTCTACTAAAAAATTTCTTCACTTAATAATTGATCATGCAACTCGCTATGTTTGGGCTTTTGCTTCTAAAAGTGAAACAACCGAAACCTATGCAAATTGTTTAAAACAACTTTTCCAAATTCAAATACCTAGTAAACTGTTAACTGATAGAAATGGTGCTTTTACCTCATCCAGATTCAAACGCTTTTTAAGAAATTATAACGTTAAACAGTTATTAACTACTTCTCATCATCCCCAGACAAATGGTAAATGTGAACGTGTAAATCAATCTATTGTAGCTAAATTAAGATGTAAAGTAAATTCTTCTCCTACCAAAATTCCTTGGACCAAATTTCTAGAACAAGTAATCAATGAGTATAACTTAACACCTCATTCAGTCACAAAATTCCCTCCTGCATATTTGTTATTTGGCACTTTACCATATACTTCTCCATTAGCTCAAAATCAAGTTTACCCTCCAGTTGAAGAAGCCAGAAAATTAGCAAAAGAGAACACCAGAAAATACCATGAGAAAAATAAAATTAAATATGATGCGCGTTTCATTGATTCTCCTTTTGAACCGGGTGACCTCGTAATTTATGAAGAATTCAACTATCCCAATCGAAGAAAATTATCCCCAATTTTTTCAGGCTCCTATGAAATAGTACAAAACCTGTCAGATGTCAATTATGAAATAACAAAGCCTTACGCGTTAACTAAAAAACCTACTGAAATTGTGCACGTTTCAAAATTGAGAACTTATTACCCTCCTGAAGAATTGAATTTGAGTCATGAATAATAATAATTACACTAAAAAGAAAACACCCACATACAATTACACAAAACCAAATCATTGCCCTTTTGCTCCTCTTAGGTGGACCCCCTTTCCACTCTTGAGATATTTTTTTTTTACTGTTGTTGTGATGTGTCAGAACAAGAAATGATTATAGATCTTATAATGTGCGAAGCATGGGTCCGCCTTCCAATCCATTTCGGATTTTTCCTGTCTTCAAATCGATGTACTGTTTCAGTTTTGGAGAAGTGTGCATTCTTGGATGGAGGCAGGGAAGTGTCTGAATTAAATTCCCTTCCTTAATAGTCTTGGACTATTAAGTTTTCTTTTAGACAGGGAAGTCAAATTTTTTAGACAAACTTGGATGTTTCTATGATGTTTGTCATTGATATTTTGATATTTTAGGCTAGAATTATTTTGAATCTTATTTTCATTCCATTTCAAGTGTTCCTTATTTTATTTTTGATATTGTGTATTTTTATGATATGTTTAGTGGTGTGAATGTGTTATTACATCAACTGCTCAGGAAACTGTGAATATTTTAGAGCAATACTTTGTGATTTTTATTGCATTTTGAATTTTGAATGTTGTTTATTGGTACTCATGTGTTACAATTTAACAGTATATGTTGTTTTCATATTTTTCTAGTATCTAATTTCTGTGTTGGAGATCATGATATGTATGTCATTACCGACAAGTGCAAGAAGTTTCATAATTAATAATAATTTATTCAAAACTTTAAAACTAATTTCTCTGTAAGGTACGGGTCTGTATCAAGGGCCCTGGTGCACGACCGCGTCTTGCAGACGGGGGAAATGTAATAATTCCCTCTAGCATTCTTTTAATTAACTTTTTAAAAAAAATATTGAAATAATCTTTCAATTATTTGGTTCAAAACTAACACCCTGATTTTAATCGTAATCGATGAATATTATTACATCAGAAATTCCTGTCCCACGCATCCTATCCAATCAGAGCTAAGATTACGTAATCATCGCGCACTTGCACTGTTGGTAGGGAATAAAAACAAATTGTGTGTGATGGCGTTCATCGCTCTTCCTTTTTTGCCGTCATAATGTACTAGTAAATATAGCTGTTTCTCCATGTTCATGTATTGTGTCCGTCAAGATGTCACTTTTGTTTGTCCACTGTGCTTTAATATCATCATGAATTTGTTTGTCTCGTCGATGTGAAAGTGTATTATAATTTTGTTCTTAACTTCGATGTGTGCGCCCCAATAAAGAAGATATCTGTTCACTGAAGATGTGTTTTTGATGAAAACCTGCAATCACTCGTCAAAAAACAACCACTCGGCCAATACTTAACATATATATATAATAATGTATATATATATATATATATATATATATATATATATATATATATATATATATATTAATATATATACACTGGTGTGCAAAAATTAATGACGAAGTCGAAAAATTAGCATATCAGCTGAACGAAGAGGCAGAGCGGACAGAAAGACCAATCAGGGAGATTAAGTAAGGTAATGTACGGTAGCACATGCGCAGATATGCAGGTAGACGTAATGGGGAGGAGTGTCTAAGTAGTATAAAGCATGTTGTCGGTGTAAGATCAGTATTTCTGGAAAAGAGATTGCACGACGTATAGCAGTTAAAATCACACCGAGTTGCTGCCTCAGCGAGAAATAGCGAATAATCAATCTGTTAGACGACATCTGGATGCTTTTACCCGAGGTCGAATCTTTGGGAAGTTGGAGGAAGGCCGTAGTGTGACAAGTGTGGCTGCAGAGTTCGAAATGGCTCACAACATCGTTTCACGACTTAGGAGACAATTTCAAACTACAGGAACAGCTATCCGGGGGGTTCAGTAGTGGTCGTCCACGAGGAACCACACCCACAGATGACCGGTACATTGTCTTACAGGCCAGATAAAACAGGCGGCAGACAGTGGGAAAAATCGCTAGACACACGACACAGGCGACTGGACGACCGAAATCGCGTTTTACCGTGGCCAGGAGACTGCACGGTGGTGGTCTGTTTGCACGACGGCCTGTACGGTGCGTACCTTTAACGCCTGCCCATCGGAGAAAGCGTTCTCTGTGGTGACGGGTACGCCGGAATTGGAGAGACAATGTGAATGGGGATGAATACTCTTTACGGATGAGAGCAGATTCACTTTGGGTAGCGATTCTCATCGCATACTCATCTGGAGAGAGTGGGAAGCCGCAATCATCCCTCGAACATCATTGAAAGAGACAGGTATGGAGGTCGCGGTGTTCTCGTTTGGGGAGGCAGCATGCTTGGTAGTCGTACAGACCTTCACATCTTCGACGCATGTTCAGTCAATGGGACCCGTTATTGTAACGAGATTCTTCTTCAATATGAAGTCTTTTAGAAGCGCTATGGGTCTGCAGTTCCATTTCATGGACGACAATGCACCATGTCATGGCACAGTAGCTGCCGAACAGCTCTTAGAGTGAGGACATTGAACGTATGGATTGGCCGGCACGATCTCCGGATCTCAATCCCATCGAGCATGTATGGGATTTTCTAGGCAGACGCTTGGCAGCTCGTACCTTACCACCAGTAACGATTCGGGAGCTTCGATTGGCGCTGCAAAACGAATGGGCAGCAATGCCTCAACAACTCATTAACACCCTCATTTTCAGCATGGGCAGACACTGTGAAACCTGCCTAGCAGTCAGGGAAGATCATATCCCCTACTAAAGACCGGATTTTTCTTGCTGGACACCCATCACAGAGATGTTTCGGCCTTCAGTCGCATTGCGCTCCATGCTACTTTTTCAATCAAGTTTCTTTTTATCCCTCTGATTTCTCTTTTAGTAAGTGTTGCTTGCATTACACATGTCCTTACGTATTGGGGATCTTATGGTATTAAATGTTTTGATTTGGAAAGCTTTTGTACAAAGTTATATTGAAAAAACCGTCTCGTCCTTAATTTTTGCACACCAGTGTATATATATATTAATATATATATATATATATATATATATATATATATATATATATATATATATATATATATATATATATATATATATATATATATATATATATATATATATATATTAATATATATATATATATATATATATATATATATATATATATATATATATTAATATATATATATATGTCTATTTTTTATTTTGTTTATATATTTGTGTATATGTATAAATTTATATATATGTGTATGTATATGTATATGATTATATATTTAATTTTTTTTTTTATATTGACTATATTAATATATATATATATATATATATATATATATATATATATATATATATATATATATATATATATATATATATATATATACATATATATATATATATATATATATATATATATATATACTGCCTGGTATACCCGTTCTTTGCACGGGTGAACTGAAAAAATTAAACAACACATTTTGAAGGATAAAGTTTTTAATGAGTTAATTTTATGTTAATCCAAATTAAACATAAAAAGCTTTTTGCATATTTTAGAATCTCTTTTGTTAAATTTTAAGTATGCAGATCTAATAGCTGATAATAATAATTTTCTTTATTTATAAATCCCCGTAACTCTCTTGGGGGTTGATTTTTAAAATACCTCTCTAAGCTGATCTCTGCTCAACAAAAAGTAGCACATTGTTAAAAGTTTTTTGCGTAATGAATGCTTAAAATAGTGTAAATAATTTATTTCTGAAAGTGTAATACATTAATATTACTTTCTGTTGTATTTTTTTATGTTAAAATTATAATATTCGCAAGCAACGCCGTATCTTAAATTATAATGGCTCTAATGACGATTAAATGAAAAACACAGCAAAATTATAACAATAGAGTCAAGTTGGCAAATATCTAGCTACTTTCATAATTCGAGCTTAATTAGAGCTTTTGTAAGACAGGCCATGTAGGGGAGCGATGCACGTTAATGTTTTATCTACCCCGTTTTGATTTACTGCAGTTTGTTCATGCATAATTTTTTTTGGATCACTACATTGAAAATTAAGAGATATGCATAATCAAAATACTTCACTTTGGGAAATTTAATCCGTTAGAGATAATAAATTAATTAAAGATATTCCACTGTAAAATTAATTATATGCACTGTTCACTTAAAATAAATAGTCAAATCGTTTTCTAAGGTCTTCATTAACATACAAAAACGTAAGACACTTAAATTTTGACATAAAATACTTTTTCAGGACAAAAATAATAATCTTTGAGACCCGCTGAAAATGCCGTCAGCTGAAAACGCATATCTGCAGCAAAACTGTTCGCCTTCCCCTCTAAAATACTCATCATAGAACCCGTGCTGCCATTTATCTTAGAAGAGTGGATTTAAAAGAATATTCCTTCTAAGTATTGGTAGAATATTCCTTCTAATTTGGTGTGGTGTGGTAGTTAAGAGAGTCACTTGACCTAGGCTCAAAAATACGTGGTCCGTTGCCAAATGCTTTGGTGTAGCTGAACAGTGCGACGTTAATATTCACTCACTCAAAAATACAGTACAGTAGTTATAATTATTTTTATACTTAAAAATGCAATATCTCTCTGCATATTCAATTACAATTATAGCGTTATAATTAACTACTAACAACAAACAAACTATGCAAATATGTCCAAATGATGTAGCGTGAAAGACAAAGTTTATCTACTGTAAGTACCAGAAGCAATAAAAGTATTTATTTTGAAAAAATGCTCAATTTCTTATTACCAAATGTGCATAATAAAATCATTAAAAAAACATTCAAATAAAGAGATTTATAACAACCTCTCCTTCAAAACTAGTTTTTATTCAGAAATAAAAAAAAAATTAGTGATTATGCTGATAACAGGGATTAATTAGAAACGAGCGCCTTGCGTTGCCAAAACAAAAGGGTTTCATCACATGCAAAAAGATAGATATATGCTGACGTGGGCTTTTTTTGCAGCGGACGTCAGAACTGCTTGCAGATGGCAGAATTTTTTTACTTACTTGACAAATATCGTTATATTTTCGACACTTCTCACAATATCTTTATAAATTATAGCCTATGTGTTATTTTGATGAATAAGCTACATTACTGTAAAAGTTTCATTAAAATCCATTCAATTGTTTTTTGAGTGAAAGACGCCCAAACATCCTCTACAAACTTTCGCATTTATAATATAATATTTTTTATATATATGTAGATATGAATATATATATATATATATATATATATATATATATATATATATATATATATATATATATGTATATATATATGTATATATATATATATATATATATATATATATATATATATATATATATATATATATATATATATATATATATATATACTATAATATATATATATATATATATATATATATATATATATATATATATGTGAATTGACTCAACACACACACACAGTAAACACACGCAGTGGACTGTAGTATTTTTAATCTCCCTCTCTCTACTCCGCACACAACCTCTCAGAGTGATTGTTACACATACACTGACGTTTTCTTTACAAGCCGCTAGAGGGCGCTGTTCAATAACAGAACGACATACCGCCCCACATTGCACTGGTTTAACCATGCAATCATTGTTACTAAATTAACATTCATATTGGTTACATTTAGAACACTTTACACACATTCAAAAACTTGACAATTCTCAAGAAATACAATTACATATATAAATCATTATATAAATTCAAGATTTCACAAATAACATTTTTTTTTTTTATACAAATACAAAATCACTTTACTAACAATGAGTAAATTTACACACCACCAATGGTACACAATATGAAAAATTCAAATTATATTTAAGGATCTTCCATTGGTAAAAAACACAAATTTTTGATATGGCTCTTTTACATGCACTATACTGAGTTTTAATTTTCACTACACGCACTTTTTTATCTTCGCCATAATACAATTCTACAATTGTACCTAATGCCCATTTATAGGTTGGTAAATTTTCTTCAATTATTAAAACCAAGTCTCAATTTTAACGTTATTCTTCTCAAACATCCATTTTCCTCTCTGTTGTAATTGATTCAAGTAATTACGACTCCAAAATTTTCCAAATTAATTGAACTATCTTAGTTATTTTTTGCCACTTTTTGAGATTACGCTCTTTACATTTTGTCAAATTAGGCTCTTCTTTCGAATTTAAAGACCTATTAATTAAAAAATGAGCTCGTGTAAGCACTTGGAAATCATCATCATTGTTTGATAGGGGGCAAAGCGGTCGAGAATTTAAAATTCCCTCAATTTGTACAGTGACCGTAAGTAGTTCCTCGTACGTTAAATTAATTCCATTCACAACTCTTTTAAGTGATATTTACATGACTTTATGGCCGCTTCCCAAAGACCTCCAAAATTGGGCGACCTCGCAGGAATAAATTTCCACTCTATTCCTTCTGCGGCTAAGTAATTAGCTAATTTTTCGTCTCGTTTTCTGACTATTTCAAGGAGTTTTTTTAATTTAATTGCTAGCTCCGACGAAATTTTACCATTGTCCGAAAACAGTTTTGTACATTTGCCTCTTCGAGCCATAAACCTTTTCAACGCGGCAATGAATGCTTGCGATGTTAAATCTGATACTAACTCAATATGTACCGCTTTAAACACAAAACACACAAAAATACAAATATACACTTTAAACAAATTTCCTTTACGTTGTCCTTTATTTTTAATGAAAAAGGACCACAGAAGTCTTTTCCTGAACAATTAAATGGATAATCAGTAATAAGTCTCTCTTTTGGCAAATTACTCATAATTTGAGTTGACACAATTGGTTTCGCTTTAAAACATACAATACATTTATATACAATTTTTCTGCATATTGACCTACCATTCAACGGCCAAAATTTTTTCCCGAATATGATTCAGTAAAGATACAGTTGCCACATGTAAATATCTCTTATGAAAATATTCTATTATTAAAAAAGTTAATCTATTATTTTTTGGTAAAATTATCTGGTGCTTTTTATCGAAACTTAACTCTAAGTTACACAATCGTCCTCCTACTCTTAAGACACCGTTGTAATCTAAAAAAAAGGGATTCAATGTCTTTAACTTACTGTTTGGTAGCACACTTCCCTTACTTTTAAGATGGTTAATATCACTGGAAAATTCTTGCTCTTGCACCTTTTTTACCAGATATGTTTCAGCTTTCTCAATTTCTTTTTGTTGTGAGTGGACCAGCCACTTTATTTATACCCTTTAATTTTTCCACGAACCTGAAAATAAAACTTAATACACGTAAAATAGTTATATAATTATTGCTTAGATTAAGAAGATCGTTTAAAAAATCATTAACATGAATATTAAGCACCGATTGAAAGTTTTCAATTTGTTCATTAACACAGTTTTTCAGTTCTGAATTATATTCATCTAGCTTCTCTCTACAGTTTATAGTTCGATTTGGATAGTCATCACCTGAAAGAAATGTTGGTCCATTAAACCATAAGTTTTGTTGCAAAAGTTTCTCAGGATCGACTCCTCGGGAGACTAAGTCTGCGGGATTTTGATCAGATGGTACGTGTCTCCATAACTGATTAGGATAGAGTTCTTGTATCTTGGCAACCCTATTTTGAACAAAGGTCTTTAAGTCCATCGGTTCCTTTCGAAGCCACGCCAAGACGATCATCGAATCCGACCAAAGATATACTTCAGCAGTTTCTAGTTGTAAAGCCGCTACAACTCTTTTCACCAGTTTTGCCAATAGCACTGCAGCACACAATTCAAGTTTGGGAATTCTCAGGCTTTTAATAGGCGCTACTCTCGATTTGCTTGTGATTAACCGAACTAAAGTTTCACTCTTCAAATTTTTAGATTTGCAGTAAACTGCTGCACCGTAGCACCGCTCTGAGGCATCAGCAAAGCCATGGATCTCAGTAACTTCTGGAAAAGCGACAAGAATACGCCTTGGTATCTCTATATTGTTGATATTCTCTAAAGATACTAGGAATTGTTGCCATTCTCGATATTCTTCAGCTGGCAGAAGGTCATTCCATTCCAATTTGCTTCTCCACAAACGCTGGAGGAAAATCTTTGCTTTGGAAATTACTGGTGCCATCAGTCCAACAGGATCAAAGATCTTGGCAATAGTAGACAAGACGTCTCTTTTAGTATAAGAACTGTCCAAACAGACTTTCACTTTAATCAAAAAGCAATCTAGGTTCGGCTTCCACGACACTCCAAACGTTTTCGTCTCTGTTAAAGTTGCAAAATTGTAATTCTGTTCGGGACCTGGTGACAATTTCTCGTGATTGGCGCAAAGTTTATGCAACTCCATTCCAGCACTTTTCAAAATTCCTTTTAATTGTTGTCTGAGAACAATTGCCTCCTCTCTAACGTTGCAGCACCACAAATGACATCGTCCATATACAAGTTGTTCCGTAAAACGGAAGCTGCTATAGGGGAAGTTAGCCTCTTCATCCATCGACAACTGGGTTAAAGTTATCTGTGCTAAGTAGGGAGCACTTACAGTGCCATAGGTAACAGTCGAAAGTTCGTAAATTTTGGTTGATTCATGTTCACTTTCACACAAACGATTCTCTGCAGACTACGCTGTTTAGGGTTAATTAATATAGTTCGATACATCATTTTAATGTCTGCTGTAAATGCATACGTGTAAGTTCTGAACCTGAGCATTTGCGCATATAAGTCCTCTTGTATCACTCCTCCATTATATTGAATGTCATTTAAAGATATTCCATTACCAGTTAACGAAGAACAGTTAAAGACAACTCTAAGTTTTGTTGTGGACTTTTCTGGACGATAAATTCCATGATGGGTAGCGTAGTATGCGATTTTTGGTTCAGTTTCGTTAGTCACTTCCTTCATGTGACCCAGTCTTTCATAATCTCTTAAAAAATCACGATATAAATTTAAATAATTTTTATCTCTAGCTAAGCGATTCCACAGCGATCAAGTCGTTTGAGGGCTATGTCTTTCGAATTACCCAAACACGAGGGTTCCTTTTAAGGGCATAGATACTACATATTTACCTTCTTTAGTTCTAAAATGAGTATTCGCGTAATGTTCCTCACAAATTAGCCTTTCTTTATTTTTAACTATTGGTTCCTCTATCTGCTCTAATTTCCAAAATTTTTCTAAATTTTTATTCAAATCCTCATCACGAATCAAACCGCAGTGAACCTTAGTTTCATTTATTGAATCTAAATTACCCGTTACTATATAACCAAATATGCTGTTGACTAACAGTAATTGCGAATCTTTTATTTTAGTTATTTCCGGTTTCAATAACTCATAAAATATATTTGCACCTAATAATAAATCAATTTTGCCGGGAACATTAAATTTAGAATCCGCTAATTCCACAAAATTATAAAAATCAGAATTTATTTCTAACGCTTTCTGCGGAATAAAATCAGTGATTTTTTAACTATGAGCATATACAATTCCCTTTCGAAAGATTTGTTTTGATTAGAAATCGCCACTTTAACACACCATTTACAACCATAGAAGCATCATTTAAACACGAGATTAATGTATTTATTCTTTCGGTCTTAAGTCGTAATTTATTCGCGTTCATTCGAAATTAGACAAGTTTCACTTCCCGAGTCTAACAAGGCTCTAAATGTCTGCCATTCTGAATATTTATCTTTCACTAGAATTAAAGCAGTACTCAAAAGGCATTTGTTTTTAAAACACGCCGTCGCCACGATCTGTGTTTCGTCTTCTTTCGGAACGAAAGATTCAGCATTTACACTCAAGGTGAATCGGGGTTCCTGGTTAACCTCTGTCATCGACTCAAGGGGGAAGAAGGAATTCCTTTTCCTTTCTCTGGGGTAATGTAATAGTTTGTTATGCGGTTTTCGAGCAGAAACAATTTTTTGATCTACATCTACTAACGCTGCATTGAGGTGAAAAACATTTAAAACAAAGTCTATCATTTTTAACAAATTCTACTCTTTCGTTTACAGAAAACATTTTTAAATTGTGGGCAAAATTGTAAGGCATGGACATTATTTTTACACAATACACATTTATCATTTTTAACTCGGAAAAAATACATTCGATGCATCTCGCGGTATTTTAGCATTAAATTTGTTTTGTTTATTATAATTAAAACGCTTGGAATTTTCACAAAAGGGCTTAGAAAATATCTCATTCTTAATTTTGCCTTTCGATGACAAATATATATCGCACTCACGCCCTAACTCTTGTGGTTTAAAATATTTCTCTCCTGTTTTATACTCATGTGAGACAATAATTCTCTGTCGAGTGTGTTCATTATTTTATCCGATACAATTAACTCACACAATGATTTAAAATCATTCACATTGCGCAGCTGACAATAATACTCAAATGTCGCGCATAATCATGATGCAAATTGCACATAACTCTCTAAACTTAATTTTTGCGCTTTCTGAAATCTATTATAGCATTCTTGTGGTGTGGGAGAAAATTCTTTTAATACTAAATCTTTAAGCTTACTATAATTATTTAACTCTTCTTCGGAAACATGAACAAGTAAATTATTAACTCTCTCACCTAGAATATTTAAAAGAATTTCGCCTTTAAATTGTTCGGGAACCTCTTTTATTTTGAATGCTTTTTCGAGTGACTGGAAAAATAAATTATATGATTCCACTCTTGAAGGTACGGGTATTGTTAAAGTTTTCACGGACTTTAACAAAGTCTCAACATTACAATTGGCGGCAGTTTCAAAAACGCTGGGATTTCGAATATCGGGATTTTGAGGTAAATTCTTCTGGATATTTGCAAGCTCTAATTGTTTTTGCAATTGCGCTAATTTAATTCGTTCAAATTCTAATTTAGTTTCACTATCCAATCTCTTATTTTTAATTTCCGCCAAAGCATAATCGATTGAAGATTGAACTAACTCTTTATCATTTTTGTAAACGTCACTATTTACAATTAAGTTTTTTAGGCCAGCGATTTTGCTCCTTCTGGTACAGTTAAATTTAACTCTTCCGCAACGATTTTTAACTCGTCTTTCCCTAATTTATTTAAAGACATATTTATGAATTAAGGACACTAATAGAAGGATCAATTAATTGCACCTACCTCCTCAGATCGCTGTTTCACGCTGCTCGCTAAAGTTTCGCAATCGTTCTCTATTCACACTTTGGTGATCACTTTTTTTCACTGTGAATTTTGATAATCTACGGTTTCACAATTACACTTTTCCATTCGGTCGCTTACCTCCGGTGAGACGGACCATCAATTGACTCAACACACACACAGTAAGCACACGCAGTGGACTGTAATATTTTTAATCTCTCTCTCTACTCCGTACACAACCTCTCGGAGTGATTGTTACACATACACTGACGTTTTTCTTTACAAGCCGCTAGAGGGCGCTGTTCAATAACAGAACTAACAATATGTATATATATATGTATATATAATATATATATAATTCATATATATATATGTATATATATATATAGACAGATATATATATATATATATATATATATATATATATATATATATATAGTTCCTGAGACTAAGGGTTTGCTGTTATATCACTTATATTATTTTTAAGATTTTAAATGACAAATACCTGCATTGCTGTTTTCATTTAGATCTTTCTAAAATGTTTACGATTTCAAAAACATGTCAATGCAAAAGAAAAGTGTGTTTTGTTTTAAAATGATGCTATATATTTCAGTTATGTAAACAAGTTTATATGCTGAACATTTATCATTTCAATAAATCAGCAGAACTAATATCTAAGCTAGTGTGTCTATGTAATAAAGTTATCAGCTAATATTTACAAAAGTTCTCTATTACTTTAAATTGTAATTAGATTAACGGAATCCACCCAACACAAAAAGTAATAAAGTTTTCAATTCAGTAAAGGGTTTATTTCACAGGAATTCAATCAATTCAAATGTTTGTATTTCCCTACAGTTTTGCTAGGAATGGTACTTTCTCAGACGTATGTAAATGCAGTAATAAAATGAATTTTGATACAAAAAAACAGCAAAATTATATTTTGTCTTATTCTTGACATTTCAATATATCTAGTTAATGTAAGGTAAGCATTATGATTGAAAATTCCAGCCCAATATCATCAAACTAAATAACCGGGCACTTCCTTTTATTCATAATTAAAAAACAAAGACTGTTAAAATTGCATTATTATCACATAGATGCAATAAATAAAATTATGGTCCTTTCATTTTTTATAATATACTTCGCAGACCATTCAAAAATAAATTTTCATCAATATGAGGCTCAATTTTTTTTTCATGAAATAATTTTTCACGTATTAAATGATCACCGCGGTTTTTGATACTTAATTTTAAAAAAAAGCAATGCATCTTTCAAATCCTCCCACTCCTCCTCGTATAATTTTCATCGTTTTTTTTTTTAAGCATTTTTAAAATAATTTAATTCGGAAACAAAAATACTTTGAATGAATTTTTTTCATATTTAAATGAAATTTTGAACGGCTACGAATCTTGAAATATACGGTTATATGAAACTATACCTATTTAACTCCAGTTCACGAATATGAAAGCTTAAATTAGGTAGGATTGTAATGTCATCATTTTCATAATACTTATATTAAATGATAAAAATGAATAAGTATCTCATAACATATACATTTTCTTTATAAAAAAGCAGTATCGTGTTCCCTACCTTTTACACACAGTGAGTGGATTCTCAAGCTTGTTTCCCACAACTAACTCTTGGGGAACATTTATTATGTTGTGTTTAAAACGAGAAAATTACTTCATGTAAAAAGCATGAAATTTATACCAATGAACATTACTATTTAAGTGAAAGTGCATTGAATGCTAAATACAAGGTGATTAATGAGTGAATGTCAGAAGAACAAGTTAAGAGATAGTTAAATAGATAATTGAACTTCTAAAAAGTAGGAATCTTGTGATGTACCTTACTGGAATACACTGGTGAGCAAAACTTAAGCAACAATGTAAAAATTAAGCAGATAACCATGAAATTGCAGAGAAGGAGGTCTGGAGATCAGTACAGTGAACACTAAAATTAGTAGAAACGTCATGCATATGCAAATATCAGGAACGAAACGTCAGAAGCGACGTGAGAGTACACAAAACGCGTGATGTCGGCGCGTGCTGCTCAACAGTAAAATAAAATGAAGGACGCAGACGCAATTCAACATATTCGCTACAAGTGCCAGTGAGTCAGTACGTGAAATATGGCTAGAAGAAATCACCTGGACGACTTTACTCGTGGAAGAATGATCGGAAAGCTGGAGGAGGGGCGTACCGTCACCAGTGTAGCTGCAGAGTTCGGAATCAACAAAAGTGTCGTTTCCCGCGCTTGGAAAGCGTTCCAAACCACAGGTACAGCTGTTAGAAAGGTTGGTGGTGGCCGCCCGAGGACGACAGCTGTAGGGGATGACCGATATATCATCCTGCAGTCGAAAAGAGGGCAGTCAGCAAGCGTCATTGCTCAGCAACTCTACAGCAACGGGGCGACAAGTGTCGCGGTTTACTGTGGCCAGACGCCTTCACAAAGGGGGCCTATTCGCCCGCCGTCCTGAACGCTGCTTCCCGTTGAAAGTTGACTACCGACGACACCTTCTACAGTGGTGCAGAGAGCACAAAATCTGGACAACTAATCAATGGAGTCGTGTCTTCTTTACGGGTGAGAGTCGGTTTAGTACCAGAGGCGATTCTCAACGCGTTTTCATTTGGAGAGAGATCGCGACACGGTTTTATACCAGTAACATCAAGGAAAGACACCATTACGGTGGTCCTGGAGTTATTGTCTGGGAAGGCATTATGCTGAACGGGCGAACTGAGCTCTTCATTTTTGATAGAGGGTATTTAACCGGGGATCACTATTGTGAGGAGGTACTTCTTACCCATGTGCGTCTGTTCCGAGGTGCCATTGGCCCAGACTTCATTATTATGGATGACAATGCACGTCCACATCGGACTCTTGCTGTTGAAGAGCTGCTGGAAAGTGAAGATATCACTCGAATAGATTAGCCAGCATACTCCCCAGTTTTAAATCCCATCGAACATGTAAGGGATGCTTTGGGGAGACGTATTGGAGCACGCTTACATTATCCGGAGAACACCCAACAACTCAAACAGATGCTGATTGAAGAATGGGCAAGAAATGTTGCACCAGCTGATTCTGAGTATGCGGAGACGTTGCGAAGCAACCATTGCAGTGAGGGAAGGGCATCTACCATATTAAGGAACATCTGCTTGTTGTTCTTCCTGTTGGATAGACCATCATGAGTCACGATACTATGCGTTCAAAAAAGTTTGTTTTTGTTTGATTCCATAACCTATGCATTGTATTCCTTTTTCAGCGCCGATGCTTTCGTCATCCTTTACGTACATAATACTCTCCCTCATTTTTGAATTTCATGTCTCTCAGATGATTTTTCGTGAAGTTATGGCAATAAACCCACCTGTTGCTTAAGTTTTGCTCACCAGTGTAAATTCAGAAAGCGTATCCAAGACTTGCTGTTAGGAAACTATGTACATTAAGTACAATCCCAATCATGCCGAAACTGAAGATAACTAACCAAACTGGCAAAGTCGGGTTAGAACGTGTCAAAAGCGCTGAATTGACAACCATGTGATTCGGTTCATATTTATCCGCTTGCCGTTTTTCTAGGCCAGACCGTTTATTGGTATGGCAAATTCGAATACTAAAATACAAATCTGGGGTTTACAGAATTCTTAAATAATAAAATTAATAATAATAGTAATATGCCATTACGCCAGAACAGCTATAAGGGCCAAAAAAGGATAAAGTACCCAACTCTGTTTTCGTTTTCTTGGGTGCTTAGGTGCATGAGTAGATCTTGCTGTCAAATGGTCAGTCTGACGTAAAATCCTTAGTGCTTAGCTCTCAAGCAAACTTAATGCTTATTTATCGACCCATTGCAGGGATGAAAGACTGTGTTGATATCTCCGAACCCGCTACCTCTCAGCCACTACAACTCACAATAATTATAATAATAATGCTAGTGATGATTATTATAAATAATTATATGCATAGTAAAACTATATTTTTCATTATTATTCTATTTAAAATTTTTCATAATCATTTATTATTTTTACGGAAAGGTTTTTCGATTTCGAGCTCTAAATTTCCGACAGCGTATTCTGTTTTTAGAATTCGTGCAATTTTATTCATTGTCTCCAAAATAGGATTTCGATAATAATAAGTACAGCAAATTACTGAATAGAGATCACAATATCAGACAAATTTTCTGATATTTTTTTTTATTTAATATAGTTGGAATAAAAGTTAACCATCTAGTTTATTAACCATCTAGTTTGGAACATAAATTAAGGATAAAACCCTATAAAAGGCATTTTATTTGAAATCACCTAATAACCGAAGATAAATTCTAACTACCGTTCAGTTTTTCGGATAGAACTTTTAGCTATTGAGCAGTCTTTGAAATTTTGCTTTACTGAGAGTGCCAATATAGGTATTTGGATACTGAATAATTGCCGAAGCTCTATTTAGCTTCTGTCTGAATTTGGAAGGGATGCTGAAAGAACGACAACGAACATTGTCCAGCTTTTAAATAACTTGAGTTCCAATGTTAAGTTTTTTTTTCTGTGGATACTGCCGCACCTGAATGTTTGTGGAATGAGATACAAATGATTTAAGCCATGAGGACAGCTATACAGATTCTGTGCATGGTGAATTTACTTTTTCAGAAATGCTACCTGAATCTAACAAGATATCATTTACTCTTGGAGAGAGACCTCCGTACATGAGTGGTATGAAGGAAACCGTCCTGCTGTTGCTTTGCCTGAGACAGGCAGTAGGCGAGATGAAATAATTCTTGCAAGGTTTCGCTGTGGATACACTCGAGTTCAACAGCATGTGGCGGGTCTTACATTTAACCCTATTCGTCCAAATGTGACCAAAGTCTCTTCTACCCACAACTTGGCTTGTATTGGTTTCCATTCAAGCCAGCTGCTCCAGCTAAAATTCTTCATTGTTTAAGGTATCCGAACGCGCTCAGAGTACTTTTTAACAAAATAACATATTAAAACATTATAAATGGTTTTTAGGTCTCAATACCAATAAATACAATTATTTAATTAACAATATTTAAAATAAATTACCTAAATTATACTAAAATTACAATTATAATTGAAATTTCAGCAATATTTTTGAAAAGCTTCAAAGCAATTAGAGAAAAAAAATAATAAAATTATAATAGTAAAAGTATTAAAACAAATTAGGTATCTTTATATAGAAAATGTACTAAAATTTTAATATTTTAATAAGGTTTGAAAATTTTGGAGCTGAGATCGAGTAAACATTATAAGAAATGTGAAGATTTTTATGAGAACATTATTTAAATAACAAGACATAACTAAAAAAAGTATTTATACAATAAGAAATATTTTAGTACATTCTCTAGAAAAAAAGCATAAATATTAGGTTCAAAAAGTTTTAGAGAGATACATTTGTAACATTTGGAGTTATTAGACTCGTCATGCTAGATTTTGAGCAATTTTAATGCACACTTCTGGTAGATCAAGCGGCCGCGGTAGCCGAGTGGTATAGGTATCGGATCATGGCCTGCCTTGTCATGAGTTAAAGCCCAGTACCACTAAAGATCCGCCGTGTAGGGCAGCGATGCACGTTAAATCTGTCGAGAGCTGAAACGTCCTCCCGTTGGTGTGGTGTGGTAGTTAGGAGAGGGGAATGCCAGCTCAGGTGTCGTCGACGTCACTTGACCATGGTTCAAAATTACGTGGTCCGTCGCCCAACAGTGCAACGTTAATATTCAATCAATCAATCTGGTAGATAAAATACCCACTTCCGGTTATTCTAACTTTAAAAAATTGCTTGTAACTTGTTCTCAAGGGAGCGTAGAAACAAAACAAAGTATGCTTTGTAAAGCCAAAAGATAGTCCTATTCAATAAAATGAAAAACAAAAATATATGTCTTCATTGAATTTAGTCATTTTCAACGTGTTCAGATACCTTAAAAACACACGGGTTCATGGACTTGATCTAGATGTTTCTGTTGATAAAGTGGGATAAAAACAACAACATAAATAACATCGTCCCAATTACATAAATCTAACAGGACACGGAATTTTTAAAGAGCCATTTTCTAGGTTTAATTTAATTGTTAGCGATATTTGTTCTTGTGGTCATGTTGTTGAAACTGCGGAAAATGTATTGTTGTATTGTAACCGATATTTTTGTAAGAGAAAAAATTAAAAAAACAGTTGAATTATTTAAATATTTCCTGGTCACATGTTTTATTGGTACCTCCCCACATTTATATTAGTGTAATTCCTGTCTTCCTTTTAATTTTATATTTTTTTCCTAAATGTATTTTTTTAATTTTGTTTTAAATTATATAATTGTTCTATCACTTATGTACGTAAACCTCATGTTAGGCAATGTGGAGCATGACAAATTTTGCAAATAAATTAGTTGAAAAAAATACACGAATAAATTAATAAATATGAAAAAGCTTAATATTTTTTAATTTAAAACATAATTTATTAATCAAAATTTTTAAAAAAAAACAACAATAATACGAATAATCTACGTCTAAAAAGTTCGCAAGTTAAATTTAGGATAATAATAAACTTTTTATATGCAGTTCAAATCCCGTTCTATATAAATTATTATTTAGTACAAATTATCACAAGAGGGATATTTTCGAGCAATTGCATTTCCCTGCATAACCAGGAAGTATTGATCAATACTAAAGTAATTACATCTTCTCAAGTGAGAGGCTGTAGAAGTGGTAATAAATTCAAAACAGAAACAGATAAATCCTTCTCAGTCTCGTTTTTTTTATGAAATATGTAATCTGTGATTTATTTGAATTGATTACTGTGTTTATTGAAACTTGAAGATCCTTAGAGTAACGAAAGACTAAAACATAATAAACATTTTCATTAATATTTTATTTTTATGTATTGATTACTTGTATAAGACATGCAGCAAAAGATTTTGTTTTGCTCAATGATTGGGTACAAAATGAAACAAAAGTAAGTTATAAATGTTTCGATGCAAATGTAAAAGAAAAATCATTTTATATCTGATTTGTTTTTGTAATCCCGAGACTGTCGTAGCAAAAAGTATAATTTTTCACACTGCGTTGTGCATTCATGCTTATAAAAAGCTAGTCTACAATTCACAACCAAAAATAGTTTTATAAAAGAAGGGTTTAACTTAAACTTTTATCAAAATATATAATCAAAAATATTTTTTTGTCGTTAAGTTGATAATTAATAAAAACCTAGAATTGAGAATCAACTATGTATATATTACAATTCATTACTGTTTTCTTATTGCTGAGGCTTTTTTTTTGCTTAGTGATTTATGAAAAAAACACTTTTTTAGATGTTACTTCGTGGGAATAAGTACAACCTGTCCGACTAACTGATTGTGATGCTCCTCCCCTTGGAAGAACATCTCTCGAAGTATCAGCATGAGTTAGAGGCGTAGGATTAACGAAATAACTAGGATCAAACATTATCTTAATATAACTTTATTAAGATATTCCACTTAAACCTTTAACAAATTTAATTATAATAAATAATATGAGAGAATATACGATGGTAAAATACGCAACACACACAATATGTATATATTTATAATAAGACTTAATCTAATTCAGACCACTATCAATAAACAAACCGCCTAATCTCCGATTCTAATATTAAATTATCAATCCTACCTTATTACAGCTTGGAGCAACGACCAATATTATCTTTTTATGCACTGGTGTACAACTTGGCTGTTTCCTATGTTCGATCACTAATAACTTTTATTCATGTCAGGCAAAACTCCTTCAAACTTGAACCACGAACTGTAATAAGCATCAACCACCACAAACTAACTTCAATTGTCAAACATTGCTTTACATTGCCATCCCGCTTACTCTAAGTTACGATATTTAAACGTTCGTTCATTTGAATCTTTCATTCACACTTCACTTCTTGGGTTTGGTTGGAAAAGAGTTGCCATTAATTCTGTCCCAAAGAACCCAAAGGACTTGTTAAGGAAAAGACGCGTGAGACGTCAAAAGATGACCACACACACAATCCTCAGTGCCGAACTTAAAGAATTGTTTATACTCATTGCTAATATTGTGTTATAAATCTGTAATTCACATACATTATGTAAATCTATTTTTTTCTTCAATATATTTTAAGCAGGAAAAATTAAATTTCAAGTCTACATATCTGCATTTTAATTTCTACTTCAATTTAATGCCTCTTCAAAAAAAAATGTTCCAAATCACCTTTTTTTTTTTTTTTACGCTAAATTGCAAAACATTTTTATACCGTCTTTGCTTCTGCACCTTGAAAGAGCCGCTTACAGTAGACCATGAGTAAACAATGCTTACTTCGATGTCACAAAGACGATAATTTTTCAAAACTCTTCCCCTGTGATTTATTAATTGTCATGTAATTGCCAATCTTACAGGGAATTGCCTTTCTTTTTTCAGTACGAATGACATATCCAAGTTTCCTTCAATGCATGTACACGGTGTGCGTACAACTTCGTCTTTTTTATCTCCTAATAAAATTTCACAGTGCTGTATATTCTTCTGAAAATTTTCGCTACCAATCTTGTGCCATTATGCAGTCCATCAGTAATGATTAAATTTCTTAAAAACATGATGACATGTACTAATTAAAAATCAGTTTGGAGATGTAGTGAGTGAAGATAGATATTCAATAGGATACCGTAGCGTAACATACTTTTGATGATCACCATCGTCACCGCCAAGATAGTAGCAAAATGAATTTATAACGGGATCAAAAAAATTTATATATATGTATATATATTATATATATATACATATATATACATATATATACATATATATACATATATATATATATATATATATATACATATATATATATATATATATATATATATATATATATATATACACAACAGTAAATAAATTAAAAAATAAGACTAATAAATCCTAAAAAATCTTAAGGACAAACTGAAAGAACCAAAAACATGGACCCATTACAAACCAAACAACAGAAATTTAGCTACAGTGGAAAAAACTATCATGATATCCCGAGCTGTCACTGGCTTAGGGCAGTGAAACAGGGTTAAACAGTGTTTTGTGAGACCTCAAACTTACCCTACAACGGAAATTTTCGACATAATAGCATAGGACATAAACCAAGGCTAAGGCCCAAAACCCCACGTGGGTAAATATAACATCAATAGAATAGAATTGAAAGATTAAATTACTATAGGAATTCAGGTGAAATAAATGAATATATATATGTATAAACAAAAATATTTGCATAAGAGGTTTACAATGATTATATATATATATATCTATATCTATATATATATATATATCTATATATATATATATATATATATATATATATATATATATATATATATATATATATATATATATATCTATATATATATACTGGAGTGCAAAAATTAAGGACGAGACGGTTTTTTCAATATAACTTTGTACAAAAACTTTCCAAATCAACACATTTAATACCGTAAGATCCCTAATACGTAAGGACATGTGTAATGTAAGCAACACTTACTAAAAGAGGAATCAGAGGGATAAAAAGAAGCTTTATTGAAAAAGTAGCACGGAGCGCAATGCGACTGAAGGCCGAAACATCCCTGTGATGGGTGTCCAGCAAGAAACATCCGGTCTTTAGTAGGAGTTTCACAGCGTCTGCCCATGCTGAGAATGAGGGTGTCAATGAGTTGCTGAGGGATTGCTGCCCATTCGTCTTGCAGCGCCAATCGAAGGTCCCGAAACGTTACTGGTGGTAAGGTACGAGCTGCCAAGCGTTTGCCTAGAAAATCCCATACATGCTCGATGAGATTGAGATCTGGAGATCGTGCCGGCCAATCCATACGTTCAATATCCTCACTCTCTAAGATCTGTTCGGCAGCTACTGTGCGATGACATAGTGCATTGTCGTCCATGAAACGGAACTGCAGACCCATAGCGCTTCTAAAAAGACGCACATATGGAAGAAGAATCTCGTTACAATAACGGGTTTCGTTGACTGAACCTGCGTCGAGGATGTGAAGGTCTGTACGACTACCAAACATGATGCCTCCCCAAACGAGAACACCGTGACCTCCATACCTGTCTCTTTCAATGATGTTCGAAGGATGATTGCGGCTTCCCCGCTCTCTCCAGATGAGTATGCGATGAGAATCGCTACTCAAACTGAATCTGCTTTCATCTGTAAAGAGTACTCGTCCCCATTCATTGTCTCTCCTATTCCGGTGTTCCCGACACCACAGAGAACGAGTTCTCCGATGGGCAGGCGTTAAAGGTACACACCGTACAGGGCGTCGTGCAAACAGACCACCACCGTGCAGTCTTCTGGCCACAGTAAAACGCGATATCGGTCGTCCAGTCACATGTGTCGTGTGTCTAGCGATTTATCCCACTGTCTGCCGCCTGTCTCTTCTGGCCTGTAAGACAATGTACTGGTCATCTGTGAGTGTGGTTCCTCATGGACGACCACTACTGAACCCTGCAGTTTGAAATTGTCTCCAAAGTCGTGAAACGATGCTGTGAGCCATTTCGAACTCTGCAGCCACACTTGTCACACTACGGCCTTCCTCCAACTTCCCAATGATTCGACCTCGGGTAAAAGCATCCAGATGTCGTCTAACAGATTGATTATTCGCCATTTCTCGCTGAGGCAGCAACTCGGTGAGATTTTCACTGCTATACGGCGTGCAATCTCTTTGCCAGAAATACTGATCTTACACAGACAACATGCTTTATACTACTCAGACAATCCCCCATTACGTCTACCTGCATATCTGCGCATGTTCTACCGTACATCACCTTACATAATCTCCTGATTGGTCTTTCTGTCCGCTCTGCCTCTTCGTTCAGCTGATATGCTAATTTTTCAACTTCGTCCTTAATTTTTGCACACCAGTGTGTATATATATATATATTAAGGAAATATTGTTTTTTTTATAGTTTACCTTATGTATTCGAGCTGACTTAAGTCAGCAATATTTATAATATTTTCTCTATAACACACTACAGTTATATTAGTCTGAAAATTTTTCACTACCAATTTTGTACCATTGCAGAGTTCATAATTTTTACTGACGAAATTTAATGATTTAGTGTCAATATCGATGCTTCTTGAAATTACTGAAGAAATGCACAACATCACGATCTATGACATAAGCTGATTTTTCATGAAAACGCTGAAAGGTAGGGGGGGGTACCCCGTGGGTGGATTTTTTTGAGTTCCTCTTCAGTTAAATTTAACTTCTTGCAACCCATTTTTTTCTAACTATACCTTATCTACATAAATAAAAATTTAATATGTGTTTGTTCAAAGCCGCTAATCTCCTGAAACTACTGAAACATTTCCTCTTAAATTTTGACAGAACGTTGTATTTGAACCCGGGTGGGTTCTTATGTACTAATTATTTTGTAATTCTTTCTAAATTTTTAAAATTAAATTTTTAATTGATTTTTTGTGTTAGGATGCCATGTGATGTCGAATGAATTGACGAAAGTAGCATTAACACCAAAGGAGACAGCGTCTATCCAATCAGACTTCATTTCCTCGAGATGAAGTCTGTGATTAGATAGATGCTCAACTTTCCAAGTTGACTGCTTTGGTGTGAATGTGACTGAAATGCAAAAATTTATACTTTACACGGAGTTTATCAAATTTATTATATATTTTACAATAGTTATGTTTATCGGTTGAAATAGTTTTGCAATTATTCTGTTTTTGATACTTAATTAGGTTTATTTTTTGAATAAATCCTCATTTTAATGATAATTCTTCAAACAACTCAAATTTTATTTTGTAGTTGTGGCAACATTGTGATAATGTCATAGCACAATTATTACGATTTTGCTTATACGATACGACGTATTGATAACATAAGACAGACTATAAAACATCTATTTGGCGTGATTTTGAAATCACGCCACATTGAGTACTTTACCATTTAAAATTTCCGGCTATTTTATATTTCTGTAGTGTTCCTAAATTAAATCCCTGTCGAACATTTACCTCAGACCTAAAGGCTATATGCATTCAATAAGAAATTGTTCCGTGCATATTTGAACTGAATATTTTTCTGCATTTGGCTACGTCTTTATTTGGCGAAATTAAATGACGGCATAAGTATGTTTTTTTTTCTATGTTTAAGTCATATTTTAAAGTTCCTTTGATGTTACTATTGAAATACAAATGGCAAAATTAAGATTTTCGAACATGTATTTTGGGTTTGCTTGGAACTGTTTACGGTGATTTAAACAAAATATTAGTCGCCCATTCGAGTAATAGTGGTTAGTGACTCTGACTGCGTTATCTTAGGGTCTGGGTTCAAACCTGTATAAGAAAATGATGTTTTGTTGTAATTCTTCTCTTTGTGACGTGTGCTTCACGCTTACTTTTATGTAAGCTCCCGTGAGATACATTTTGATGAACGGGGCTATAAATGTTCTCAATAAAAATATTGAACCATTTTTTTGTTTTCAATAGCCTTTTAAGATTTAAATCTGTTATAACATTCTGATAGGCTTTCGTCGCTCAATGTTTATCATTTTGCTTTTATCATATAAACGTATTTTTCAGGTAATTGTATGCTAAATTGATTTGCCTGTTCAGTAAGCGAAAATTGTAAGAATTTTTTTTTAAATATCCCTTCACATTGATAAAATTAGCTCATATCCTTTTACACCAATAAACGTTAATACACCCAAATGTTTTTTTTTTTTTTTTTTTTTTTTTTGCTACGGTAGATTTGTTTTTTAGAAAACCGTGGAAAAAAGTAATAATTAAATTCATGTTACATATTTATAAACCAAAAACAATATTTTTTATTACAGATAAAAATTAAAGTTAGTGTTTTGATGTAATTAAAGCCTTCGCCATCAGTTTCATTTGATAAAGTTATCCTTTCAGACTATACAACTGATTTTTGTAATACGAAGCTTCCACTTTATTGCATGCAGTGCAAATCATTATAAAAAGAGCATTCAAACTCGATTAGCAAAATTATTAATTAGCGAAAGAAGCATGAGTAATGTAATCCATAATCGTTAACTTTCCCCATGCTTCCACAGCAGTCAAATTTCTTTTTTCCAAGGGCTTACACTGAAACATTTGCATTATGTGCTGCATATTCAATGCTGCTAAAATAACCTGATAATACTGGACATTTCACCATTGAATTAAAAAAAAATATTTATTTTCAACATCAACTTTTAAAAAAACTAATGAAATTATTTACTGCATCCTGCAACCTGAACACTTTAATAGAAAATGCAATTACACTGAAGAACGAAGTGCTATTGAGTAAAACAAAATAAAGGAAAAATTTATTATACAAATCAGGTATTTTCCGAAGCTCTAGAATATAAAGTAAAAAAGTCATTAAGTGTGTAGATCAAGTCACTCATATATGTGTGGACATAAACTGGCCATCTTCCGATTAAAAATAGAATGAAAAAAAAAAAAAAAAGGAATTTGTGCTAGATCAAAAGTTTGTGTAAAAAAAGTATATTTGTGAACCGTGTTATTTCAAAATTGTTTAATAAAAAGAGTTGAATGTGTTGTATTTCTAAGCTTGTGTTATCTGCCTTAGATGATTTTTATATATAAAGTACTACTTTGGCTTCAGTATGCTATTAATTTTTTCCGTAAATAGGTAAAATTTCTTAAAATTTAAGTGATAACATTAGATGCTGACAAAGATCTACTTGGCCTGATTTCAAAATCATGCCAAAAACGAGTATATAGAGCACTAATACAAAATTTTCTGCCAATTTAACTTTTCCAGTAATTGTAAATTAAACTGTTATATAATTCTTATTATGTGGAAGCTAACTTTTTTCAGTCCTCCATTTACCTCAAAGCAGAAGGCATCACCAAATTCCCTTCAATAATGAGAAATTGTTCTGTACCTGCGTGAATAAATAATGTTTTTTTGCACTTGGATATGGATTTTATTGACAAATAGTTGCTAAAATTTTTCTAAGAGTTGAGGCGGTAAAATAAATTAGACTGGTTAAAAAGCATTTTTTTGGTGGGATTTTCACAATTTCATTTGCTGTTACACTGGAATACAAATAGCTAATTTAAGATTTTCTTATTTATAATTTATGTTTGTTTGGAACTGCTTATGGTGTGTTTATCAAAATATTGAATCTTACTTTGTTTTTAATAGCTTTTTAAGATTTTTAATTGTTATAATTAACTGTATCCAGCCACGCATTGCTATGACTCAGTCTGGTTGAAAAGAGAAAAAGTACACATTTCAAATATATTTAACCATTTGCACTTAAGGTATATTTTTTTTCTTTAAAAAAATGAGCTGTGCACTGCCACACATTCCTGTGGCTCAGTCTGGTTTCAAACAAAAAGAATGAGAAAGAATACAGCTTTAATATATTTAACCGTTTGCAATTGAGGTATGATTTTTTTATTAAAAAAATATTTATAACTATATGCATAAACAATACTTTTCTAACAGATTCCATTTGCCATTTGTTAATGGAATACTCTCTAAGTTATAACGGTTTGCTTGTTTTTTTTCCTTATGTTATGAACTTAAAAATTATTTACACTGTCTCAATAGTTGAGACTTCAATGCGCATTAAATTGTTATTTTTTTCATTGAAGAAGCTCTTGCGGCTTAGAAACAATGGGCATTTTTGTTCCGGTAGTAATTCCGCAGTGTGCATTCCATTCATTCCTGCTACCACTGAATACTCTTGAACACACAATGAAATAATTGTCCATGTGAAAAGCAATCCATGTCTATACTAAGCTGCTCAATTTTAAAGGTAGACCCTGAACTTTGTTGATAATTATTGCAAATGCCAGTCAAATTTAGAATTGCTAAAATCTTCATGATAAAGATTGTAAATGCCAGTCAAATTTAGAATTGCTAAACTCTTCATGATAATGATTGTAAATACCAGTCAAATTTAGAATTGCAAAAACCTTCAATATTTATGTAAGCTTTGTCGTAGATTCCTGCTGTGAAATCCGTGTTCCTATTTAAATTTTCCTTGCGTATTCAACAAAAAATATCTTCAGCTTGGATTTGCATAACTATCATAACTGTGTTGAAAATAAAGGAAAGCAGACATTTAATTTATAATTGCAATCAATGCACATATTTGATTTAGTTGCAAAGTGTAATTTTGTCATTAATTATCGGTGACATTTTGAAAATATTCAGTCATCTTACTTGTTTTGGAATACACTGCGTTGGTATTGAGCTGTGTCTTTTATTGCAGTATTGATTTTATGCGAATACATTTTACATATTTTTTCATTGTTTTTCATTTTCTTTTTGTAACTTGTTTTCGTATTTCTCAGTACAATTAGCGAAAATTAAGCTCTGTCAATTAATGTTATTTTGACTTCAAATTATATAAATCAAATTGACCTCTTTGGAGTGATTTGTTTGAATGGAATTAAATGTTCTGTTTCTCATTGCATTGCAATTGGGCTGCATTGGTTTATTTATGTTTGAAGTTAAATATTTTGCTTGCATTTTTTATTTTTTCCCTTTCTTTTTAACCCTGTTTTTTTCGTTTCTTTTTTTTGCAATTTCACACGTTTTTGTTTTAACCTTTCCCTTTTTTTAAGTGCAGTAGATTGAGTTCAGTATATAAAAATAATGCGTCGCAGAAAAATATAAGCCAACATATTCGCCTAGCAAAGGCAATCTGAGGAGTAATTGTACATCAAACTAAGGAAGAACAGGAATCAGGGAATGAATAAACCAGACAAAAATGGCTCAAATACTCGCTGAGAAAGCAGCACAGCAACGTGCAGCCAGACTACACGATTAAAGCTTCTGAGCACAGCATTAAAATTTGCAACATCAGATCAGCTCTGTTCTCAACAAAAGGAACACAGTAGGCCTCGTATGTCCGAAAAATGTAAACGAGAAACAGAATCAAGCATGACTTTGAACAAAGCAATAACATAATTACAGTCACCTTGCCTTCCGTGCAACCCAGCTGAGGATTATAGTTTGAGCCAGGATATTCTCATTGGCATATAGACTGAAGTGTGTCCTAATTGCGCGCCTCTGAAATTTAAGGGAGAAACGAAAGTAATTTGTTGTACCACTAAAAAAATTGATGTGCCTCAACTTGAAGAATGACCAGAGATATTAAAACTTTGCTTGCCATATATACTGTGGAATCGAAGCACTTCCTATCTACCATCTTAAAATAAAATTCATGTTATCAATAAACATCGTTCGGAATAGAAATTGTAATAATCTGAGCCAACTTTTAGAATGAAAGGTTAAAATTATCATAAACTTGCTCCCTACTTCTATTCACAGAAAGTCAACATAAATTCCTACAAATGTACTTCATTGGTGATGGCAAAGATGAATTGAATGGATTATGTGGAATTTTTACTGGCATAAAGAGATCCTTCGTTTGTGAACTGCAAAAGCTTCTTCATCGGAAGAAAAAAAAACAATTTAATGCGTGTAAGCCTCCATTATGGAGGAGGCATAAATAATTTTCAGTTCCATAATTTAAGGACAAAAACAATCTGTAAGAATACACGTATTTCATTAAGAGCTGAAATCTGTTTAGAAAAGTTTTGTTGATGCATATTTATTTGTATTTTTTTAGAAAAATAATCATACTTTAAAGACAAGTGCAAAAAATCGTACTTAAGTGCGAATGGTTAAAAATATTAGAAATGTGTGCTTTCCCATTCCTTTTTTTTAACCGTACTGAGCCACAACAACGCGTAATAGGGTACAGCTAGTGTATAAATAAATTTATTATAGTATAACGAAAACTTTTTTATAGAGTAGCAGAAAAGCTTCGTTACACAAATTGAAATTTTAAATCTAATGTTTAAAATCCCTGTGCTTTCTATAGTTAGGTAAATTGACTCAATTTGATGCGCAGTTATAAATATTTTTTTTGAATTTTCGTACATCAAGGGACAATTTTCATATACTTTAAAAGCACACATAAATCCAACACGTTAAAACAACATTTTCTTGAGCCCATTTGCACTGAAGCTATACATTTACAATAACCCCTACAAGATTATGATATTCATCTGTTCATATTCTCAGACAGAGCATTAGACTGTCTAACCAGACGCAAGTGCTCGATTTAGTGTTTCGAAAAGGTGATTCCAAGTTCAAACCAAATTGTGTATCATAAACTGCAGATTTCTACATCGTCTGGGTTATAATGGGATGCTATTCTAGGGATATGATATTGCATGGTCCTGTAAAATGCCTACATTGAAACATTTTATATCACAGCAAAATTTGTTCTACGGTTCCTTTCATGAAATTACATTTGATGTTGAAACTTTCATATGCTTCAAAATAAAACCAAGTTTGTAATCTCGATCAAAACTCTTGGAAGATATAGGTTTTTTTTTAATTTACTTCCTTAGGTGGATTTTGCTGAGGAATGAATCTAAATTAAGCGTCAGGTTCAGGTGAGTTACTCCATATATTGGTTTTACACTGCTCCATTCAACAATTGAACTCGTGTTGGTAATGCTGTCTTAGTTTTAAATTAAAATTTTTAGGAGCTTGTTTTTTAAGTAAATATTTTGGGTTTTTTTTTCTCCTAAAATTTTTATTATTTGTTTAATAATTACTGTCCTGCAGCCAACTTTCACTCAACTCCAGCAAGTGAAAAAAGTTGAAAAAGAAAGATAATTCTTGTGTAGGAGATAGAAAATAAGAAACGAAACATAAGACCTATTTTTTGATTAAGTAGAAAGAGCATTTAAGTACAAAAATGTGCCAAAATATTTAAAACTTAAATTTTAATTAAGTTAATTGGCTGAAAAGTTGACAATATTTTGGTTTTTATTAGTGGTAACAACTAAAAGAAAACGAGATAGTAGAATTATTAATTATGAAAAAATACAAACAATCTCTTTTTGTTTGCATAGATAAATTTAACCCGACATCAAAAGCGCGAAAAAATGACTTTAAGCTCTCGCGCAAGATATGTCATACCCGAATGGTATCCAAAATTATATATTTAAAATTCCCCTACATGCTAAAGCCCCTCAAAGGATATGACCTTAAAGTTAGCTACACGAGAAACTAGCCATTTTCCAAAATAGGTTTAGAAAGAGCGTTGAAAAAAGTTAGATGATGGGTATGAAATACCCTGGGTGAGAAGTGCCAGGTTAACCTTTTATCTACCGACAGTACATATGAGTAGCACTTAAGTTAAAATTACATAGAATAACTATTTTTACCAATACGCTGACGATACTTTGCAGGAATATTCTTTTAAGTCCACTCTTTCAAGATATGCAGCAGCACGGGTTCTACGATGAATATTTTAGCAGGGAAGACGAATAGTTTCATAGCAGAAATTGCGTTTTCTACGGATCTTTGTTCCGAAAAGATAGTTAATGTAAAAAGATAAGTGTCTAATTTTTTTCGTACATAGATGAAGACCTTAGAAAATGATTTGACTATTTATTTTAAGTGAACAGTGTATATAATTAATTTAACTGTGAACTATCTTTAATTAATTAATTAGCTCTAACGGATTAAATTTCACGAAGTTGAGTATTTTATTTATGTATACCCCTTAATTTTCAATGTAGATATTCAAAAAAATATGTTGCATGAAAAAACTGCAGTGAATTATAATGCGGTAGGTAAAGGGTTAAGAAAGGTAAATGGCTCTCAGGAAATATGTTTTCCTAGTCTTACATAGCATACGGCGTTATATAACTAATATAAATGTTACGTATATATTTTGAAAACTGTATTAGCAACATTATATGAAATGAAGCTCAAGGTTACCAATTCAGTGTGTACGACACATGGGAAATCAGGGTTGACAACTTGGCGAGATATCTTGATCGTTGGTATTTTTGCGATAATACGTAAGTGCCACATAGACATGCATATTATATAACCGTGATCTACATGAGTAATTTACATATAAATATTTTAAAATAATTTGACTAATTGACATTTAAATGCTATGTAATACATAAATATGTAAGAATGCATAAACATTTAAACATTACCCTATTTTACTATTTTTCTTTACGAAAAAAAACCCCGCTGTCTGTAAATACAGCATAGGCAGTTTTAAGATCATTGAGCTACATCAGTGCTTCTCAAACTTTCAATATTTGCGAACCAGTATTCAATCATATTTTTCCTCGCGCCACCTTCTATACAATGACAATGTATTGAATTCTTAAAAACTACTCTTCGAGCATATAAACGTCTCGTACAGCCAAAGCATCAGTTTCCTAAACGTATATATACGTTCTTCGAAAGTATGCACTTTTCTGTACAATGTTATCCATAAAATTATTTTGAAGGCTTGTGAATGCAATTAAAGTACTTTGATAGTGTTTACGAAGGATTTACTTATTGCAGAGAGGATTTGCTTCCTCCCCCAAAAAAAAGGAATCACATTCGCGCGTCTACGTGAAAAATGGTGGCTTTGGGGAGCAAATAACGTAACTTTTAATCGGCAGTTAAGCGATTATTTGTAAACCGTACATATTAACAAGATAAATATTAGAACAAGACAATGGGACCAATGGTAATTATCAAACTTGTTCTTAGCTTAGTATTGTTAAACTAATTACAAAATACATTGTACAATGCTGATATATTTATAAGTATATTATATGTAATTATATTATATGTAAATGTGTATTTCATTTTTATTACGTCAGAATGTATTTTTTGTTTATTTTCAGTAAATTAAAATTCTTTTAAAATAATTTTTTTTTGTTTTCGACTTTTCAATATGCTCAGACCCCCACGTAGAGTTACCACGCCTCTCTAGGAAAGCGCGCCCCACAGTTTGAGAAATGCTGAGCTACTTTTAAATCTTTCAGCCGTAAATTGGGAGTCAGGGGTGGGTGTGGAAAGTCTTGGGACCCGTGATGTCAGGTTGATACATAAAGAGGAGTCGCGGCAATTGAAAGTTTAAGAATTGCTATCGCATAGCATTAAATTGAATTGAATTACAGCAAATGATTTTAAAAAAGCTGATAAATTCTTCCACAAATACCTACACGCATGTATTGATACTGCAAGCTGGAATTGTATGACTAACATTTAAGAGAGTCGAGCGACCTTGGTCGTAGAATAAGTCGCAACTTGAAAGGGAGGGAGGGCATATCCCGGAAGTTCGGAAATCATTATGAATCGTATTTTAAGAGAAGATGTGATGCATCTGGGTCGTGTAGATTATCTTAGTATTGGTTTAGCTACATGTGGTTGAAAAATAATATAAACCCCACCTTATAGATTTATAAATAATCCTTTGTAGTGAGGGAACATCTGTGGCATGAAATATAGCTTAGAGTTACCTAGGAATTGTTTCATGCAAATACTGAATGCTATTTAGAGGGATATCGTATCATTCTTCATGGAGATGGTGTGAAAATTCTGACAGATACAAATAAAATAAATCGATTCCGTATTGAACACTCTAAAATAGACCATAACTATTCAATTATATTGAGGTCAAGTGACTAAGAACCAAGATATATGTTTAATTTTCTCCTCGGAAGGATAGGCGCATTTTCACCCAGGAATGTTCCATCTTCTGCAGAAAACAAAGTTTGCTTCAAAAGAGGAACCTAGTTAGCTAAAATGTCCCTATACTTATCCCCAAGGATTATTTCTTTCAAGGTTACAATTTTTCCAGCAGAAAGCGATGACACAGCTAAAAACCATGACAAATCCATCTGCATGCTTGGCTTGACAGTTGGAAATAGACCATCAACACCATACGCTAGTGTAGGTGACCTTAAAACGTGCCTTCTTGTTGTAGAGAAAAATGTGAAAGAGGAATAGTCAGGAATATTACTTTCTTCCATTTATCAATCGATCGGGTTTTGATAGACACTACAGTAGACGACGTTTGACACAAACATCTATAACAAGTGGTTTGGAAATTGCTGTTCTGGCTTAAATGTTCTGTTTATGAAATTGATTTTAACTGTAACCATTGACATTAGAGAATCCAGATGCTGATTAAGATGTGTGGTGACTTTTACTGCAGTTGTTCGCTTTTTAAACAGTACAGTTCAGTTCAATACTCGTCGGTCTCTTTCACTGTGGTACTTTTTCCGACTACTACATATTATGCTTTGTCAAGCTTATTGTGCCGCGCTGTGTGTATATTGTCATGACTTCAAACACCGTACCTCTATGTCCGCCTAAAATTTGAGGTTTTCCGGTCACACTTGCTCCATCTAGATGGACTCCTACACAAGCTTGAGATTTTTAAAAATCCTAGAAGTTTGACATTTTACACCAGAGGTACTCAACCTTTTTTTCCACCAGGCCACATACATATGACAATTATTTCACGCGAACCGTAACATGGTGATTAATGGGGGGAGGGGGGAGTGTACATTATAAAATCAATATCAGTTAAAGTAAGGAAAATTTATCAAAATATTAAAACTCATAATTTTGGTTTCATTTTAAAACTATGCAGAGTTCAGTCGAAATCAACTCACAAAAAATAGGTTGCATGCATTTTGTACCAGTTATGGGGTAATTTCGATTTCCTTTCATCAAGCATCTTATTTGTATTCTACTGTCAAAAAACAAAGCTGCGATGCACTTTCATAATTTTATTCTTTTTCTCTTGTCAAAACATCTTTTATATATTTATCAAGTGCAGGATGACAGAAAGGATTTTTAAATCAATTCCAGACTAAAATCAATGTTATTTGCTTTAAGTTATTTCATACTTGTTTGAGTATTTTAGTTCTAAATTTATTCAAATACTTTTTTGATTTTTTCTTAAAAAATATCGGAAAAAATAACTGAATTTATCAAACAGTACATTTGCATCATTTAATTAACCCTCTAAAAATTTATGTATCAATTCATATCACTATCCTTAAAAATTCCATATATTTCTCAATTTTTACAATGTAACAAATTTTATAGGATTCTTTTATTATTTCTGCTTTTTGTGATATTACCAGCAAATAATTATTTTGAAATTTTTTAAGAAATAAAATGTATCACATCTTGAAAGAAATCCTCAAGAAAAAGAGCCATTAAAAGATTTATACTTAAGCATAAAGATAAGAAAAATAAAGATGAGAAAATTCTTTTAAAAATATATTTGGCATAAAGATGAGAAAATTCTTTTTTTTAAATATAACATTTTAATGACAAATCAAACAAGTTATTAATCCATGTTTGTTTTTCTCTACGAAATAGTTAAGATCCTAATCGATTTAAGATAGCATACATTCTTTAAATATTTTTTTTAGTTCGAAGCATGAGGGTTAGTTAAAAATTAGGTAGATCCATAAAATGGTCGTTGCTCCACTGTGTTATTTGCTATAACTAACCACTAAAATTACAAAAAGAAAAAAAAGCAATCTTGCAATTTATACCAGCATGACATCGATAGAAAAATTGATATATTTGATTGCTTAGTTGAAAGAATTTTTAACGCATTGTTCTTGAATAATTGAATTTGTTATTACAACGGGCCATGGCTGGGCCACACGGAAAGGTCCGAAGTGTTCCATGCGGCCCGTAGGTCGAGCGTCACTGTTTTACTCTTTTGAAAAAAAATCGAAGATTTAGGGAGCTTCAACAGTGCTTTAACATGCTACCAGATCTTACACATTACTCTTTATAAAATAAACTGGTAGCAACTATTATATTTTGATGTTTAAGAAACACATTGAAAAACGTCACTTTTTTTTCACAGACATTTCCATTATTTTCACGCACACGTAAAGAGAAATAATTTTAAAAATTTAATTCAGCAAAAAAAACTTTAAAATACAAAAAATTCCGGATCACAAGTTCAAGTTATTTGCTATTTTACTATTGAATTAAGAACTAAAATATTTGTATTCATTTTAATCACAATTTTTCTTACTTAATAGATTACAAGTCTAAATAGACGTTCATGCGAAAATTATAAAAAAATATTTTCAACTGTGTAACACTTTAAACGGTCACGAAAGGGGGAAATGGATAACTTTAAAACTATTTCTTTTTGATGGAAACTATAACAATTCCAAACATAGTTTAACAAAACAATCAACATTTTTCTGTCCTTACAAGAACAAAAACTAACTATCCATTAACTCGAGAGAATAGCTCCTCTCTTAAAACTCGCCAGACAACGTCACTTGCAGACATCCAAAAAGCTTCACTTAACTAAATTGTTGGAAATCTAAAAGAAGATCGTTTATGGCAGCTATTTAGTCAGAGACAAAAAATAAAACGAGTTTCAGATTAAAAGACAACATTCAAAAGCTAAATTCAATAAAGAGCATTAATAAAGACTTTTATTTGAGTGACAGGCTCCGAAAATACTTGTTTTCATTTGCCTGAAAGATTGCAATTAAAAGTAAAGTTTTCGCTAAAAGTGCTTAAAACTTTTGACTGTGTTTACTGTTTAAAAGATAAATAGCCAAGGATTGTAAAACAATGTCATCTGGTCCAGCTGTTACATTTGAAACGTTTTGGAGAAATTGAGTTAAGAAAATATGTTTTTTTACGAAGGCGTTAAGTTGTAATTAGTTGTATTTAAATGTGACCAAAAAATACCTGATTTTCAGTTTAAAAATTTACCAAATTTAAATCAATTTAATAATGTATATATTTTTGCAATAATAAATTAGTCAAATTTCATTGGAAGTCAAAGAAAATTTTATTTTAATGATATATAAGGACTATCAGAGATACTTGATTTACATATAGAGAAAAAAGGTATTTTTAAATGTAAATTAGACTATTATAATATTAAGCAAGGGAAGAGAGAGAGAGAGGGCAGTTTTTTTTTTAATTGTGTATGTAAAGTAAAGCTTTAAATTTTTCAGGAATGAAATGATGAATTCTAAGTAATATTTAGGAAAATTATGTAATTCATTGTTCAAGTATATGTAATTACTAGATTGAGTTTCGAACTCCATTCAGTACAGATTTTTCCATCATCAGCTCCAAGCAGATATTTGGGAAAAAGAAAGGAAAATAAATGAATCAAGTGGAAATTGAAATTCTAAAATTGTTATACTGGAAAACAGTATCTAGTATTAGTTTCTTTCTCATTTAGGGAAGTTAAATTTTACTCTGGTGTGCTTTTTCATGCAAAGGAGTTTTATGATACATATAAACATATTTCAAATATACTATTCTTAGCAAAATACATATTATCATAATAAATATACTTTTTACCAGGAAGTAGTCGCGCGGGACACACAGGAACTATAGTAAGGAAGTTATTTCGAAGCTCTTAACTTGAATTTATTTACATGCTTTAAAAATAATATTAAAAATAATACAATTATTCTTCATCGGAATATTCTTTAACATCAATTATAAACATACTCCTGTACAATACATATAAATGTATACACATAGAATTATACGTATTATTTTCGTCAAATTCCAAACTTCCCTTTCGATAAAGAAAAAAGTGATAATAATAAAGTATTTTTTGAAATAAAAAAATATAGTGATCTAAGCATTTATTGAAACATGTAAATAGCAAGTTCATACACATTAATAAACAAAACGGTATTTTGAACTGAACTACATTATTGCATTTAACTAAAATTAAACTTTGTTTCACAATAACCCATGAGGGACAAGGCCTACTGTGTCCATCTCAATTTTCATGACTCATGGCACAAATGTGTATGGGCAGATGTTCCGGTCGGTTGGTCAGTTTGAGGTGTAAACCCCTAGTGTTTAATTCCCAATCAAGCCTTATACTCATTTATCGACCAACTAATGGATGAAAGGCTGAGTCGACATTTCCCAACCATGTTTTGAATCTCGGACCTGTGGCGCGAAAGTGCGATTGCGCATTACTAAAATTTTAAAATTCGGACAAAGAAGGAAATGGGAGTGACAGATTTAGAATAAAAGCCAAAAATAACTTCAAAGTGTAAAAGTCAACGTTAAGAAATTTAATTATATCTCCAGAGCTCTTTTGTCAGAAAAAACAACACAAAAATCGTGCATTTAAATTTCAGGATAGATATTATATATATGATGACTTGCCACTTAAAGTCTTTAAGAATCCGATAGAATAAATTTTGAATAAAAGTGTCGATATAGTATCTAGATAAATTGATAGAATTGCAGTTTGCAAGGAAGTGTATGCCACAGGATACTGCTATTACATTTATTATGGGTATAATGAAACATTTTATAGTAGTTGCCTTTAAAAATGTAATTCGTGCCTTTAAAGAATGCTATTTAAAGTTTATGGGGTAGCTCGTTGAATTGGGCAGTCTTGTGTAATCTTTCATATAGATCAATCCATACCTCCTGCAACCATGAACTCTAAATTTGCCTATGTATATGTTGATTTCATACAAGAGAAACAAACCATAATCCTAATAGAAATATTCCAAAAATAAATTATAATTCTTCGTGTTTGGTTACAAAAGACTTGTATAACCTTCATGGGACATATTATAAAATATGGGATACCAAAGGGATTGATTTAATTAAACATTAGAAATGGACCAAGGCCTCGCAAATGCACCCGGAGATTTTTCCATATGGTCACCAACAGGGTCACCAAGTCTCCAAATTTGGATATCAAAAATGATACCAACTTTACGCCAAACAGATTGAAAGATTTTTTTTTTTTTATTTTACCTTTTACGGTATCCGGTGGCCGCGGTAGCCGAGTAGTCAAGGTATCAAATCGTTCGAGCCCCGTACCACTAAAGACTCACCGTGTAGGGGCGCGATGCACGTTAAGAATGTCCGGAGTCAAACATCTTCCCGTTGGTGAGGTGTGGTTGCTAGGAGAGGGGGTGCCAGCTCAGGGGTCATCCACGTCTTTTGACCATGGTTCAAAATTACGTGGTCTGTTGCCCAAAGCGCTCGTGTAGCTAAACAGTGCGATGTTAATATTCACTCACTCATTTTAAGGTATCCGACTACTTGCGATATTTTTTTTTTAAAAAAATGGAGATATGGAGATTTTTTTGTGATTTTTAGACTTTTGCATTTTAAGAGAAATGAAATACATTTACATTACAATTTAAGAGAAAAAGGGTAAAATTAAGAAGAGAAAAGATATTATTACTACTAAAATGGGAAAATATGGTTAAAAATTGACAAACAGGTTGAAAAACGGGGTCCACTCTACCCAAATAGTAAATGAAAAAATTATCAATACTTCAGTTTTGATTGATTAGTTTGTTATTCATTTTTGAAATGACCTTCATATAATAAGAGTTTCTTATATAATTTTTACAAAAAAAAACAAAAAAAAAACTAGAACACTTTATCTTAGTTATTATATGAAATTTCTTAAAAAAAGAGTGATTATATTCACATAAGGAACTGTAAATTTCGTAATAAAACAACGATTAATAAACCTGAAGATTAAAACACTTCTACTGTTATACAAAATACACACAAAACAGCAATTTATTTTAAAACATTTTGAGCAATCTTTGTCCCCATTTGAGGTTTTCGAAAAAAACACATTTCGACTTAAACGCTTTTTAAAGTTTGATAGCTTATTTAAAGTTATAGCATCTGCTTTTTTACTAAAACACTAGTAACTTTCGTTCAAACAAATAGAAAATAAAAAAAAAAAAACTTGGTGTATTTATAAAGCTAATAAGATGGTCCATAAAATACAATCATAAAAAAATGTCACTTTTTTAAAAAAACCCTTGATTTTAGGTATTCGAATACCATTGAAGACAATAAAGACAAATCATAAGAACTTAATACATGTAATTTACAGGTTTACAATTGGAGCAATGTGCTTGAACAATTGGATTATTTGTGCAATAAGGGTTGGTCAGGGGAAATCCTCTCTGTTATAATAAAAAAAATAACTGTAAAGACAAATACATGAAATTATGTAAATTTCATTAAACTACCTTCAATTTTCGCTGTCTGAAGAAAAATAAAGGCATACAATATTAGAAATGTAACTTTAATTTATATGTATAAAATGTAAATTAATTCACAAAATTTTAAAGCCTTTTTTTTTCAAATGAAGTAAGAAATATGTGAACTTATGATGTGGATTTTTAAAAGTATTTTGTAAGAATATAATGCTGTGTCATACTCATATGGACAATAATTATGATCAACTGTTCTTACTCTTAACCACCCTTTCATACAATAGAGAGCTAGTAAAGACTTGATCGCAAAATGAACTGCACAAGTCTATTCTAACCAAATTCATTTTAACCTCCATTTAAGAAATCAATTTTCATATGAAGTATTAAAGAAAATGATGAGGAAATAAAAATAAAAAACAAATTAACTAATTGAAATAGCAAAGAAGATGATAAAACCATTTATAAAATAAATCAACAAAAAATAACAAGAAACCAAAAGTAAAAATATCCAAAATATAAATAAATTGCGATTAGAACTTCAGCAAAAATCAATTGACCAATGCAGTAATAAAAAATGAACAAACTAAGCGATCAATTTAGTATCTATATTACATATTAAATGGCAATAAAGCTTTGGTGCATTTGCGCTGTACTGATCTACTTATTGAATATTCACCATATTCAAATATTTCATGTATCTTTAAAACTTTTGGAATTGAAACGAGTTCTATTCGGGTTCTTCTATCACTAATTTTAATAGAAAAATACTTTTTTTTGCGTTGTTAGACTTAAGTATCACTTTCTGTGAAGGAGCCGGGATGTATGCAAATGAAATATGCTATTTAAAACTAATTGAACCTAGTTCGAAGAAGGCTATAACAGTGTTGATGCTACTTGGAATTACATTTATAAGAACTTCATTCTAAAAAGTCCAGGCATAGGATTTGGAGTCTTGTCCGAATCCAGGGAAGAGAGCCATACATATTCATTTCTTTATCTATACTTGATAAATAAAATTATTATTATTTAGCATTATTATTATTGGTTAGGACTAACTCGATTTCATTAGCTATTTTCTATTTTTCTGTATCTGAAATGAATATATAAAAAAATGTTTTAAAGATTTCTCTCTCTTCTGTCACAACTCGGCGGTTGCAGTTGTATAGATTGGGTCACTGAAGAAGCAGACATTGTTATAAAAATAATATATTTTTATTCATCATTGATCAACTGTTGATTAATTCAAGTTAAATAACCGTGGAGCAATCCTAATTTGTTGCATAATCTAAGCTTATAACATTTTCAAATATACACTTATCTCTTGATTCGGTTGTAGATCACTTCTCAGCTCTTTCCTAAACTGCTCTAGTGTTCTTCAAATTAGTTTATCTATTATTTTCACTTCTTCGAACGTGCAGTTCTAGCATGGATTATAACTGAAGAACGAATGACTCAATACTAACAATTAATATTTACCTACGCACGATAATTGATCCAATATTAACTTTAACACCCCCTTGTCAAGGTTTAAATAGCACTAACATCAGCATAAAATCAAGTCATTTCTAGAAAAGGACATTTTACACTCAAACCACAGATAAAGAAAATTTCCCAAGAGGATTAGTTGAAAGATAGCCGATAGAAGCTGTCACATGTCTACCTTCAGTTAAACCTCATAGTTACATGAATGTAAGCTCGCTGCAGAATATGGATTTTTTTTTTTTTGAAAATATTAGAATGAGCTGATAAATAAAAATTATTAACACGATTATTTCTATAAAAAATATTATAACATTATTATGTAATTAATATAAGTTAGTGATTAATGGATTGTATTTACTTGAATATAGTGTCATATTTTTATCTAGATTAAACAAATTAATTCGTCTTACATAGTTTTTCAAATTTTACATCAGGTGTAACGCAATTGTATAATATAAATTAAATTTAACATTACTAATGCGTTATGGCTGTTTTCGCGTAAATTTAAAGAATAGAATCAAAATTTGGAATATTTTTCCAGGTAAAAAAATTATTCGAATATCAATATTATATTCAGGCTTGGCTACCCTACATAGAGAAAGAGAGATAGAGCATCAAGTTTATATAATCTCAATACTCATTTTTATCTTTAGTTGACTCAGGCACACAAAACACAAGAAAGACAGCACCCAATAAGAGGAGGAAACATGTGTATTATTCTAACGAACGAACGGAAATTAACGTCGCATTGTTCAGCTACATGAGGGCTTTTTGGCGACGGACCTCGTAATTTTGAACCACGGTCAAATGACGAGAACGACACCTGAGCTGGCACTCCCTCTCCTAACAACACACCACACCAACGAGATGACGTTTGAGCTCTCGACATATTTAACGTGCATCGCACCCCTACACGGCGGGTCCTTAGTGGTACTGGGCTCTAACTCGTGGCATAGCAGTCACGATCCGATACCTTAACCACTAGGCTAACGCGGCCAATGTGTATTATTATTAAAAAACCGCAAAAGTGCCGGGAAGTCTTGAATTAGTGCATGTGATAGGATACGCTACGGAAACTAAAACATTAGTAGTCCGATGAAAATGATCACTTGATCGCCAGACCTCACTTGTCTCGTTTACTTCTTATGGAGGGCATGCCAAATCACTGGTGTATTAAACTTCCATTAACAGTGCAGAAAATCAAGTTGCACGCATCGCGCTTTTGGCTGCTGCTGGGGAAGACCCGGAACACACTCGATATCTTCGTAAATCGTCGATCTTTATTGCATCGGAGATGTGAGACCTGCATCACTCTCCGGAATTCGCTCTTTTGAACATCTACTTTGAGGACGATCATTGCCTCTTTAATGTTCCTTTTGCATAGTTTTTTGTACTAAGAATAATAAACTTGTTTTCTCCTCTTCTACGTTTGCTGTCTTTTTATTTTTTTTTTTTTGTCTCGTTACTACAGCACCAGCAAAGCTTTTTCGAACATGCATTGATATAAAATTTTCCAATATTTAGGTGTATTCTGTCTGACCTGAAAGTCTGAGACCATTGTACTGATACATCCTGTGTGTTAAAGTGAAAAATCAATTATTTACCAAAAAGTTTTAATTTTAGAAGCCGTATATTAAAAATGTACTGAGTTCTTCTGGTACATTTGATGAAAACAGCCGTAGCTAAAAGAATATCTAATGTTACTCCTGAGTAATTGAAATCGAAAATTGGTGTTAAGGGGAGTTTGTAAACTCTATATATATATATACTGCAGCGTTTCTCAAACTGTGGGGTGCGTCCCCATTGGGGGCGTGATAACTCTACAAAGGGGTCGCGAGTATATTGAAAAGTAGAAAACAAAATGTTATTTAAAAATTATTAATTTACTGAAAGTTAACAAACAAAATACATTCTGATATAATAAAATATATAATAAACTCATAAATGTATCAGTACTGTACAATGTATATTTTAGTATTAATTTAGCAACACTAAGTTAAGAACAAGTTTGATAATTATCAATCACCCCATGGGCTTGTATTAACAAATATTTTGATAATTTGTAAGGTTTATAAATAATTCCTTAACTGCCGATTAAAAGTTACGCTGTTCGCTCTCCACCGTTTATCACGTAGACGAGCGTATTTTGATGGGTTTTTTTGAATGGGAGAAAATAAATAAAAAAGCAAATCCTCTGAAATAAATAAATTTTTCGCGAACAATATGAAGCTCCTTTTATAGCATTACGAAGCCGACGGATTAATTTTATGGATAGCACTGCACAGAAACGATCGTACTTTGGAAAGACGTATATATTCGTCCAAAAAATTAATGCTTTGGCTGAGCGAGACGTTTTTATACGTCGGTGGCACATAAGAAGTTAAAGTCGAATATTGTAGCTTTAGTGTCAAAGTAGAGTATTATTAAATTCAAAACATTGTTATTGTATAGAAGGTGGCGCGATGAAAAATATACTGAAATGAGTTTTTAACTATTTCTGAATTTTTTAATATTTTATGAAATATTATATCAAATATGGCGAAATTTGACCCATTTTCCACATAAAAAGTGGTAAAAAATAAAGTTTTGAAATTTTTATAAAAAACTCATTTCAATATATATTAGTCATCATTATAAATATATCGTAGAAAATCTACATACCTGTGAACAGTAGTTTCTCAGAAAAGGGGCATCGAACTGTGACAAATCTATACGGAACTTTATCCCTAACCTTCTGAGACGTCCTTTTTAGGGAAATTTAATTCCCCTACCTATTTCCAATCAGCTCCAAAAAGAGGACAGGAATTCCTTATTATATGCAGATCAGATAAAGTATTTAAGTCAAACGGAATAGTAAAGCAAAAAGCAGTAGGAGAGAGAGATTGAAGCAGGAAGGTATAATGGTGAAGTTAGAGATTTATTATTGAAGATTTCTAGGTGGATAAATCTCAGGAAGAGCTGAGCTGCAGTGTGGTAAATATTGATTTATAATTAAAGTATAATTAAAGTTTTATATTAGGAGTGAGATTAAAGTTAAATGTTCAATAGGAACATTATTGAATATAATTCTGGGATCTCTTATCGCGGTAATCTCTGCGTGATCGATATTCTAATTGTTAATTAATTGGATCATTAAATATTTAAGTTAATATAAGTGAAAGTCCCTTTTAAACCTCATAAAGCTATATTCATTTAGTTGTAATTAATAGTATTTGATTCTATTTGGGAAAGATAACTAAATAAAGAAAGTTATTTATAAATATGGCTACCGGTTCTTATTTGACTCAAAATCATTCTCGTTCTCAAAGTGAGATCCAAGGGGATCTTCACAGAACATCAAAATTTACATTTTGAGATAAATTCATTTCAATGTATACAGTGAGACTTCTAATCGGCTAGAAAATAAAAAAAATAAAATGCTCAATTTACAATAAAAGATACATGTTTTGGTTTATATCAGACATTCAACTTTTAAGCAAAAACGAAGTACTTCATTTACATTTTCGCCATTCAAATGGGCGTGGCCCAGTTTCAACGATTACTTAAAAATAGATTTTAAGGACTTCTAACTAATCTAGAGGTTAAAGTGAAGTATTTTTAGAAATGTTAAAATGTATACAATTTGAAAATGTAAAAATCTCAGATTGTGAAAATTGTAGTGTGTAAAATTGTAGCTTTCCAAAACCCCTTAAAAATCTGCTCAAATATTCAATCCATTCCTTCACACTATTCAACTACTATACATTTCATTCCATTCTTCGATCATTCTTCATTTTCCTTACTTCTTCGGCAATTCGTTTCCTAAATATCATTTTTTTAAAGCCGTGCCTTAACAGGCAGGGATATAATCCACAAACTCTATATCCACTTAATTTTCCAGTCCCTCAGTTTACCAAATCCTGTCAATTCTCTAGGGATGGACATAAGAAGAAAATCTTCAAAAAACTAGATCATTTTTTTTTACTTCTTATTTCTGTACAAAGAGAGAATGCACTCCTGAAGAAACCATTTATTCGACAAAGAAAAATATTGATCCAGAAAGAGAATAAAAAAGCGAAGATCTCATAGATCTTCATATTATGGGGAAAGTAAAAAAAAAAAAAAATGTTCACCATTTATTAGGCATTATGTTAAGAAATGTCTTCGTTTTGAGAAAGAAAATGTGGGGAGTGTTCAAATAAAGATAAAAATTTTGGAGGTTATTTAATTTTTTTTTTATTTTGTATATTTATAGAATAATTCTCTTTTAATAATAAACATGACTATTTTAGTGATTTGATTTTGTAGAGTCCCTACCAGCCTTATTAAAATATACTTTATTTTTTCTTTGAAATTCGAAAAACACATTTTTTATAAAAATATATTAAAATGTACAAAAGTTTCTTATAACCTATTTTCTGCCACATAAAGTAGAACATTTTTTAAAAATATTAAGGCGTGAATTAATATTCCAAAGTTGTATTCAATATCAAAATGTTAGCATTTTTTAAAGATGTGCTATACATTTCAAGAAAAGAAAAAAACCATATGCAATATAAATTCACAAAGAACTTATTTGATTTCTTTGGAACTATAAACAAGTTTGCGAACAATTTTTCTCTTGCATTAGGATCACTTTGAAAATGTTTAAAAGTAATTCAGACACAATATTTTTAAAAAGAAGAAAACATATGCAAATTGTATTGCCTTCTAGAATTTTACTATTACTTTTACCATAAAGTTCTAGACGCAACTTTAAAAACTAAATACAAAGTTATGACGAATAATTATAATGTACATGCTTTTTAAGAAAATATGAATAAAAATATTCAACAAAATGGTTTTCAACTGTTATGAAGGGAATTTACTTTTAGTTCTGTATCATACGTTAGTATAATTGTCTAATTATTTTGATAATTAGTTTTTAAAGGAATTTTTAATGTGTGCCTATGACATTTAAAATGAGCAACTGTGATAAAGTTTTGAAATTTTTCACCTCGAGGAATGTAACAAATAAATTTAGGCAAAAATATATCTAAAAGATTTAGTTATTTGGCTGCTATACAAAAAAGCGAAATGTTAATTTAATCGACTTACACGTTTCTCTATTTAAACATAGAATAAAAATAATTAATTATAATTTAATTCCCTCCCCCCACTGTTCTGAAGTGCAATCACACTAACATATATTTATTAAAAATTATCCCAAATTAAAAATTGATTTTTGATGTATTTTTACGGCGGCTTGAGAAGCGGTTGATTTCAAAAATTTATGTATTATGCATTGCTTTGATCCTTAAATAGTTTTTTTTAAAAAATTAAATTTTCTAATAGTGAGTATATTACATAAATATGTTCAATCATAAATTGGGTAATCTATATAAATAAAAAAATGTAATGTGCGTTTGTGTGTTTTGTTCAAAGTCGCTAATCTCCATAACTACTGAACCATTTCTTCTGAAATTTTGACAAAACGTTGCATTTGAATCCAGACGGGTTTATATGTACACATTATATCGTAATTCGTTCTGAATTTCTTAAAAATTGATTTTTAAGTCTGTTTTTTTTTGTGTTATGACGTTATAAGATGCCTCGTTTGTCCCTAAATGCAAAAATTTATACTTAACACGTAGTTTTTCAAGGTTGTTAGGTTTTTTACTTTAGTTATGTTTATTAGTTGGAATATTTATCCAATTGTTCTATTTTTTTATATTTAATTATATTTATTCTTCAAATAAAAACATTTTTGAATAATTATTCTTCAAACAACTCAAATTTGGTTCTGTTGTTATAGCCACATTCTGATAATATTACCGCTCAATGTTTACAATTATCCTTATACATTACGACGAATTTTAAGCTAATTAATTATTTTGACCTCTTTTTTTATCTGAATTAGTATTATAATTAAAATTTATTTGGCACGCCACAAACGAGTAGCTTACTGATTAAAATTCCCGGCTATTTTATATTTCTCCAGTATTCATAAATTAAATCGCTGTCAAATATTTACTTCAAGTCAAAAGATGTCGCCAATTGCTGCTATATGCATTCAATAAGAAATCATTCCGTTTGCGTTGGAACACAATACATTTCTGAACTTGGCTACGTACTAATTTGGCGAAATTAATTGACGGTATTTTATGAAAAGTATGTTTTTTTCTATATTTTAGGTAATTTTTGAACTTTCATTTGATGTTACTATTCAAATACAAATGGCAAAAGTAAGATTTTCTCACAAGTATTTTGGGTTTTCTTGGAACTTTTTATGGTGTTTAATCAAAATGTAAGTCGCCCACCCGGTGTATTGGTTAGTAACGCTAAATGCTGTGCCGTAGGGTCTGGGTTCGAATCTGGGGTAAGAAAAGGTTGTCTGTGTTGTAATCCTTCTCTTCTTTGTGTGCTACACGCTTGCTTCTGTGTAAGGTTCCCTGTGATATTTTCTGGTGCACGTGGGTTAAAAATGTTCTCAATAAAAAAGAAGAAATCAAAACATTGAACCTTATTTTGTTTTCAATTATTTTTTAAGATTTAAGTTCGTTGTAACATTTTCTGATAGGCTTGCGTCGCCCAATGTTTACGGTTTTGCTTATATATTATAAACATTTTTTTCAGGCAATTGTATTCTAATTTGATTTGCCTGTTTTGTAAGCAATGATTGTAAGAATAATTTTAATTATGCCTTCATATTAATAACGTTAACTCAAATATTTTTACGTCAATTAACGTTAGATCAGCCAACTGGTTTTTTTTTGCCACTCTGTAGATTTCTTCCTAAAAGAACCGTGCAAAAAGTGTATTAATGAAATCCATGTTACATATTTCTAAAACAAAAACAATTCTTCTTACTACAGAAAATATTAAAATTAGTGTTTTGCATGTAATTAAAAACTTCGCTAGCAGTTTTGTTTGATAGAGTTATAATTTTAGATCAGACAACTGATTTTTGGTTTTGAAACATCCACTTCGATGCATGCTGGTGAAGTCTTTCTCCAACGAACATTCAAAATCATTTGGCACAACTGTTTAATATCGGAAGAAGCATGCGTAATGTAATCCATTATCGTTAACTTTCTCCATGCTTCCACGACAGTCAAATTTCTTTCTCTCATAGGTTTACATTAAAACATTTGCATTATGTCATGTATTTTCAGTGCTGCTATTATAGCTTGATAATACTGGAGATTTAACCATTGAATTGAATGCATTTAGTGGAGTATTTACTGGCATAAAAAGGTTCATTGTTTCTAAACTGCTAAAGGTTCTTCACAGAAAAAAAAAACAATTTACTGCATTTAAGCCTCAATTATGGAAACAACATAAATAATTTTAGGTTCTTAATATTAGAACAAAAACAAACTGTAATAAATCATGTATTCCATTAATAACTTTTGTTTGTGCGTATTTATACTTATTTTTTTAGAAAAAGAATCATACTTTAAGTGCAGAGATGCAAAGAATCGTACTTTAGTTCAAATAGTTTAAAATATTAAAGGTGTGCTTTCTTATTCTTTTTTTAACCGTACTGAAACCACAGCAATATGTTTCAGGATACAGCTAGTTTATAAAAAAAATTGCTATACATCATTCATATATATAAATTGCTATAAAATAATTATTATTCCTCTTTGTTTAAATAAAAAAATAGTGCTTTCTACATTTATACTGCAGTAACAGTTTAATAAAGATTATTCGTTCCAGACGATTATTTCCACTCTTTGCGTTAAAAGATAGATTTAAGATTATTTTGTCTCTTTTCAATTCGTTTTTTTGTTAAAGTTGTTGCAAATGTAAAGAGCAATAAAATCGTCTGCTGGTAATTCATCATAATAAAACTGTTGATAAACGATGCATAAAATACTTTTTATTGATAAATTTCACGTTTTTTACAATTCATTTAATTTAATAAAATATTTATTATTATTTATTTTAAATTCGAGTTATAAGTATTGTTTTAAGTAGTTAAATGCGGGGGTTTTGATTAAATTAATTTTAGAAATATGTGTGATTGGTAAAAAAATAATAATATAACAATTATATTAAATTTCATCAATTCGAAGGGCAAAGACATCTAAGTTTAATCAAAGAATTGAGAACAAATATAAAGTATCATAAAATGTATTTGAATCATGAATTCTAAGGGTATTTTGAAATTGAAGATTCATAAATTGTAGCATATGTGATATTATTTGAAAATGATATTTTATCGAATTTATTTCTTGTTCAATTGGTTAACAATGAATGGATGTATTATATGATAGTGGAATAATTAAGTACTATTCAATTAAATTTATAATGGTATTTTTCAAGAATTGGGACTTGTGAGTATGCCAGTTGGAGGATGTGCAGGAAAAGTAAGTTCTTATATGGAAGAAGTTCAGCTAAATGTAATTCTTGCACTTCACTATAATTTTAATATCGGTATTATCTTTTTAAAATTCAAAGTTTGAATTCTTAAGCCTTATGTTTAAGTTATTTTGAGTTAAATTCAACTCTTAATTTTCAAAAAGGTTTCAAAAGAATATTTTATATAATTTGAAAGAAAGTACTTATATGGCCAAATTGTTTATTAACTTTACACTGTAAAGCAGCAGGAGGGTTATTAGGGGCGAACCTCGTAATTTTGAGCCTCGGTCAAGAGAAAAAAGGTGCCACTTTAGAGCAGAGGTACTCAAACTTTTTTCTGCTGGGTCGCATACATATGTAAGCTATTCCACGCCAGCTGCAGCATGATGATAAGGTGGGGGGAGAAAGGCTTTAATATATCCGACTACCCTAAAATCATGATTTTTTTAAAAACTGACAAATTTTGTTTATGATTTTTTTTATAGACAATGAAATTAACTTTGTAAAAATATCAAGTTTTTTATTTCCCATTCACTAGAATAGAAGTGGCAAACCTTTTTGGATCGACGTGCCATTTTTTCTAAAAAAAAGTGTTTAATGAGGTATAGACGTGCCGTCAAATAATTTTGACTTGTGACTTTTGGAGAGATAATAAAAAAAAATAAATATTAACCAATCAAAACTCTTTATTTACTATTATAAAATACATTTTGCACTATATAGCACTAAATATTTTGGATATACGTGTCATTCAGTGCTTCTCAAAGTTTCAATATTCGCGACCCAATATATTCAATCATAATTTACATCGCGCCTCCTCAAACAATAACAATTTTTTAAATCCAATAATATTAAATTTTAATGCTAAAATTACGGCTCGATTTTAACCTCTAATGTATGTAAACGTTTCGCTCAGCCAAAGCGTTATTTACCCCAGACGTATATATAAATCTTTCCAAAGTACGATCTTTTCTGTGCACTGCTATCTATAAAATTATTCCGAAGGCTTTGGAATTCAAGGGCCTTGACAATGTTTGCGAAGGATTTGATTTTTTCAAATTATTTTGTTTCTTTATTCCTCTCTTCCCCCCCAATAAGTCACATACGCTTGCCTATGAGGAAAATGGTTGGCACTGGGAAGCGAATCACGCAACTTTTAATTGACAGTTATACAATGTATTATGAACCGTACAAATGATCAAGATAAGTGATAATTTTGTATATAATTTTATATATGACAATCCCATGTGGTCACTGTTATATATTAAATTTGTTCTTAACTTAGTATTGTTAAATTAATAAAAAAATACATTGTGAAGCAATGATACATTTATAAGTGTAATATATCAGTGTAAATGTGTATTGCATTTTTTATTATGTCAGAATGTATATTATTTACTTTCATTAAACTAATACTTTTTTCAAAAATATTATTTTGTTTTTCGTCTTTTCAATATGCTCGCGCCCCCCTCGTAGAGTTGTCGCGTCTCCTTTGGGGGTGCCCCACAGTTTGAAAACGCTGGTTTAATTCAAATTAAAGTAACATTAGTGTGACTTCTGTTGTTACCGCCCAGATGACAAATAACTCCCATTAGGATTGTAAAATGTTACTTTTAGCAGAACACATGCTGAATTAGAGTCATCTTCCAAATGGTTTTGTGAGTCTTAAATGTTATTCTTCTCTGAAAACAATCATTCTCGTGCATAGGTAAATAAAAACATAGTTAAAAAAAGCACGATCCAGCTCCTTCAAACAGTTAAATGTATCTGGAATCGAATTCCATGTTTCCAAAATTTTATCACTAACATTTTTTATTGTATTGCTTGTTAATTTTCTGTTTCAATCAACTCCAACATTTTTCTTGTTTTAATAAATTTTTGAATCCATATTGAACTAGACTGGCAATCAAGCACAGTTAGTTACATTTCAAATTCTTCAATTTCTTCCAATCTAATTGGGACAAGTTCAGCTTATCAAATGAAGTCACATCAGGGTTCACAGTAATTATAGAAATAAGTTCTTGAATAACTTTGTCTTCGTGTGATTTTTTCAAGTTAGCGAAGTACTAGTAATTTCTAATAATAATATCGTTTCTGAAAATATGCAATTTAGCATCAAAAGCATTGAGATCCCTCTTGAAGATAATATTTTTTTGTTTGTGTCTTGAGGCTTTACATTCGATTATCTGAAATGTTAGCATTTGTCTGTAAAAACGCGACTTATCACTCGCGTTTATTCGCAATATTTCATAGTGAACTTTGTTATTTTGAAATAAAATGCCAACCGTTATGATTATAGACGTGCCTAAGTAATTGTGTCACATGCCATCAATGGCACGCATGACATTGGTTCACCATTCCTGCACTAGAACAAAAACTGCAAGTGTTTAATTAAAAGCAGATACGATAACTTTGCATAAGATGTCAGACTTTAAAATGCATTTTACTCGAAATAAGTTTTACTTTCAAAAACCCCAAATGGGGACAGAGATTGCGCAAAAAGCTTTTAAAATAGTTTGTTGAAATTTTTTGTGCATGTTCTGTTTCATAGTAAAAGTGTTTTAACCTTCCGATTTATCAATCACTGTTTTGTTACAAAATTTACAGTTCTTTATGCGAATATAATCATTGTTTATTTAAAGCAATTTCGTATCATAACTAAGATAAAGTGCTCTAGTTTTTGTAAAAAATAAAATATCTCTTATCCTGAAGGTCATTTTAAAAAGGAATAGCAAAGTAATACATCAAAATTGAAAAATTGAGAATTTGTTCAATTACTATTTGTGTACAGAGCGGGCCATGTTTGTGAAATTTTTTGTCAATTTTTAACCCTTTTTTCCCATTTTAGTAGTAATAATTTTTTTTCTTCTTAAATTTAGTCTTTTGTTCTTAAAATGTACCAAATAAATATAAAAACCACAAATAAATTCTACATATCTCCATGTTTTAAAAGAAATAGTTGTCGGAAATAGTTGGATACCTTAAGATCAATATAACAATTGAAATTTAAAATGTGGGAAATAATTGATCAAAATATTATAACTCCTGTTTTGCTTTTTTAATTATTACTTTTCATATTTTTTTTTAATTTCTTCACTAACACTATATTAAAAAAATTCAAGGAAAATTCCTTCGGGATTTCTGCATCATTAAATAATTTCATATGATTGCCAATAATATAACATACTTCATAGGATGTCTTTGTTACTGCTGGGACATTACCACAGACAAAATACTTTGTTGCTGTTGCAAATAATATTCAATAAAGCCTACTCATCACCTCTTGAAAAAGACCTTGGAGGAAAAATGTCATTGAATGTGATACCTGTTTATCGGTATTTTTTAAACACAGCCCTTTCGTGACAAATCAACCAATTACTGACCCATATTTGTTTTTCACTACAAAATAAACAACCTCCGAATCGTTCGAAAATTTTTCGCTTGTAAGATACGAAAAATAGTTAAAAATTAGCTCCACCAATAAAATTGTTGCTACTCCACTGTTGTTCGTTTTCACTAACCTTAACCGTGACAAATAGAAAAATAATATCATTTCGCACCCGCACGACGTCGATAGCAAAGAGCAAAATTGATATATTGGATCTTTTGTCAAAGCATTTCTCACTAAATTTTTATTATATTGTTCTCAAATAAGCTAATTTCTCCAGCGAGATTAGGGTTATAATTTATTACACACTGTCCGTGAACACGTGATCAAGATCACTATGGTACCACGACCACAAAAAATACAGTTAAAATAATCTTTATTAAATACTGTTAAAATACAGTTTTAATTCAAATTTATATGGAAACATCGATCTATCTGTTTTTTTCATATATTTTATTTCTTTTTTTATGTTTACTGCTAGTAACTTAAGGAAATCATAAATATCCTGGATTTAAAAAGTTCGCTTCCATTTTAATCTCAACAGTAACAAATAATTACTTAAAATTGTTACTTTAAATTAAAAATATCTGAGTGTTTGTTTTATCCTCAATTATTCTTCATTGTTTTTATTGAACACAATTCTCAAAATATCCTTCTCTTTTATTCTTCCATAAAAAAAATTCTTTTTAATCCTTATTTTTTGTACTTTTATCAAGCTGTAATTTCCCAGCATTACCTATTAAATTGAAAAAAAAAAACTTTTCTTATATAAATATAATCCATTAAAAATCACGGAACATATTGAAGTGGCTTACCACTTAAAAAATATTTAAAACAAAAAAATTGTGCATTTACAGTGCTTAAATGTTAAGTCTCAAACGTGGTACAATTTAATACTTCTTGCCCTTAAACAAGGAATAAATTAATTTAAAAATATGGGTTTCTTTCGTAAAATGTAAATGTTTGACTTAAACTCTCTAAATTCGAAATATCTATTGAAATAAAAAAAATAAAATTTACTTCAAAACTGAATTTTTTATTATATTATTTTTAAAGCGCAATAACTGTCTACAACAAAAATGTAAATTTATTATCGACAAAACCTACGGATGAGAGAAAACAGATGTGGTTTGAAAATAAACAAATGGAGAAAAAGTTTTACATCTCCGTTACATATGAAAAATTAGATTTCATTTTTTATCTGTTTAAAAACTCAATGCTAGTTTTTTTTTTTTTTTTTTTTAGTCAATTTTGAATTCGGACATTGTAAGATTAAAAGCGTGCTACTTCCCTGCAGAGAATGAATGATTTTTCATTTAATTTTGAAAATAAGATTTGCTGGATCACACAAAGTTTATTTAACAATACTTTTAACGAGTTATTTTATATAATTTATATATATTATTCCTCGGAGTAGCAGTTAATGCTGAAATTTTAAGCTTTAATATTAATAAAATATGGCATTACTGATATGTTCAATTAGCACATTTTTAAAAAAAAGATATATTTGAATGTACTAATTTAATAGATATGTTAGATTTCATTTAACATTTATGTTACTTTAAGAGATTGTTTATTAACGTCTCACCGTAAATGAATGCAATGGCTATTAGCAACGTACCTCGTAGTTTAAGAGCATAGTCGAGTGACAAGAACACCTGACCTGACGCACCCCACTATCTTAACTTCCCACCGCAACAATGTGAGGACTTTGACTTATGGCATATACAGGGTAGTCCCAAATTCACGGTACAAACTTTAAGGGTAGATACAGGGCAATGTAATAATCATTTATCGTATAGGAATGTAGGGTTGCAAGTGAGGCGCTGGGGGCAAACAGGGGAAATAAACGAAAAGATAAATGGAGTTATTGGCTTGTTGCGTTGACGGTTGGGGGCAGTAGATGTGTAGGCACAGTTCAACATGATGCATCTCGGTAGGGAAAAGCGCTATTTACAAATGTACTGATATTTATTATGGGGAGATTTTAAGTATGTCGAGAATGCAGAGATGCATTACATGTACGACAGTGTAAATGGTGACAAAGTGTATCTCGCGCAGTTTCCTGGTCGACAAATGCTGGATCACAGAGTTTTTCAGCGGTTACATCGTCAACTTCGTGAAACACGTCTGTTCCAAGCCACCAGACATGATGCTGGTCAAGAAAAAATTATACGCAGTCCAAGTCTAGAAGAAAGTATCTTAAATGTTGAGGCTGTTAGACCAGAGTTAAGTACAAGAGTCGTTGCTCTTGGAGAAGAGTGTGAGTCATCAGATCGTTTGTAGAGTGCTGAAGGAAAACCGCTTACACATTTCCTATTGTTAGTGAGTACAAGATTTTAATCTGACAGGTTTATCTTTTCCGACTGCCAGTGGAAGGTAAAACAATCTCTGAGCTGCAACTGAACATCATAGTCCATGGGTTGAACTGATATGAAGAGTTATTGTAAACATTACGCTTGCCAATGACGCTTTCAATAAACACTTTGTCTTTCCTGTTCAGTCTTTTGTGTTTGTCTCACCGCGTCACTTGCGCCAATACATTGAAGGAAATGATTTTATTTACAATGATATTAAAGGTTAAATAAATTTTGGTCAACAGATGCATTGCATACATACAGAGTGGACAGCAATGACTGACTATTTGCCGTGGAAAATGTAAACATATCACAATGAACGTTACATCAAAAGTTGAGTAGTTTTTATCCTTCTCATTAGTGCGAATATTGTTTTTGTAATATGTCACCACAACATCCCTATACAATAATTGATTGTTACTAGGTAAGTGGTAAGTGGCATGTAATTTACGAAGTGCCTGTCCCCACATTAGGGACGTACCTCCTCATCACAATTAATAAAGAATAATTACTTAAAGATGTAGTGACATAAAATTAAAAGAGAACGAAAATTTATAAAAAGGAACAATCAATTAGTAGAAACATAATACTGCTAGAAAACAGCAGCGACGCAGTCCGCTCGCTGAAGAAAAGATGCCCTGCCAACCGCTTTTCGTTTGAACAGAACTTGCCAACATAGTTAGTGGGCGCGGTCCTGTACCTACCCTTATTGTCTGTACCATAAATTTGGAGCCATCCAGTATAGCATGCTGCAGCCTCACCACACTGAGGTTCTTCAATGACAACTGGATTCTAGCCCACGATTAGAAAAGCGCCAGTCACGAGTTAGTAACGACGAACGCGCTATCTTACTTAGGCCATACTATTACTTTAAAGCAGGGGTGCCCAGCCGAAATCACCTCGCGGACCACTTCAGAAAATCCTTATATTCTAGCGGGCCACACAAAAAAATATATACCTTTATATCAGATTTGGAAACAAAAAAACTTTTACTGAAGTGAAAATTAAAACAGAATGAGTTATTATTGTTTTCATTATTTTTATTTTTCATGTATACAGACACATAGATAATATAATAATGTTTATATGATATAATAATGCAGTGATCAAAATTTTTTTGAAATATTACAGTTGTCATTATCTTGAAAATTACGGTATTCCTATTGAATTGATCTTTCGTTCCTCATTGTTGGAATTTGATAGTGCTGTCATTCGCAAACTATTAAGTATACGTTGCCCTTTATCTTAACCGTTCTGATTTTTTTTCTACTTCAGAAAAAAAAACATCTCCAACTGCCTCTTGCTTTAAGGGCACTCCAAACAGAAAAGGATGAGTAGAAACGAAAGTCGCACACACAGAGAATCCTGTACCACATCCAAAGTAAAGGATATGCATAAAATGCAATTCAAATTTATTAAAAAAGTAATTTACTATAGTAAAATCAAATGTAACTGTTTGATAAAATATAAATCTATTTTAATCTAAAGGACATTTCTATTATCATAATATTTATTTTTAAACGAAAACAGGTAAAAACAGGCAAATATATTGTATATATATATAAATTTCCCCTCAAATATATAAATTTCAAAATGAAAAACCTTTAAAGGTTTGACATTTAAAAGATTTTTAAAAAGAGTCGGCGGGCCGTAACTTATGTACTGGTGGGCCACATGCGGCCCACCGGCCGCTTGTTGGACTGCCCTGCTTTAAAGGATACATTAGTGCAGTAAAGCGAAAAGAAAACTGATTCAAGAAATTTGTACTAAAACAAAAATACAGTGACTTTCCCATGATGTTTTTCGAATATTTTCTTTTATAAGCGTTTACTTTTAACACAATAGCATTATGTATTAATGGGAAGGTGGACTATTAAAACTAATTTCAAAAATTATTAGCTTAATTAGCTGAAAATGGAATCGATATAGTAAATGATTATTATATTTCACAATTTAATCATATATTTTTTTTAAAAATTATTATAAACTGATTTTTAAACAAATTAATTTTTTAAACTGTTTTTAAAAATGCTACTTGTGCATTAGTTTTGAAGATATGTACAAAATATTTGTTTTTTTTAAACTACATTATATATATATATATATATGCATTATTTTAATATATATGTACAAAATATATTGTTTTATATATATATATATATATATATATATATATAATATATATATATATATATATATATATATATATATAAAAGAAATATGTATTATATATCAAAAATAAGAAATAATAGATAAAGAACATAACAAGAAATAGCATAATAAAAATATAAAACCTGAACATGAAGAACAAAATTATAGAGAAATAAAAAAAAAGAAACTACAAAAAAGAAGAACCTAGCGAGTCAGAAAGCAATTTCGGACTTAGGACCGAATATATATATATGCATGGATTTTAAATTCAGAATAAAATTTAATGGAAAAAAATACTTTCAATACTATATGAAATATCTAGCCGATTATCAAACATTCAAAATATTCAAAACAATATAAAATATCATCAGTTAGTTTTTTTTTAGAAAACTAATGCACACATTTGGGAACTATATCATCTTTCATAAGTTGTCAGAATTTCTTAGAAATATGATGTAATTTGAAATGCAAGGAGGATTTTCCGTAACAATGAAAAGGGAAACTTTATGAACCAAAAAAAGTACATTTTAATTATCTATTTGATTAAAAAAAAGTGGATGTGGCTGTATCATGGACACGGCCCTGTGTGTTACGTGAATGCGTCGCGTAACGGGAAATACTTTTTATAAATTTTTTTTTATTATTTATGTATGTCATAATCATATTTAAACACTAAGAATCCTCCGAATTTCCATGTTTATTTTTTTAATGATGGCAACTATTTTCTTTTAACGGGCTTTGGAAATAAATCAAGTAAACAAATAATTGATGTGTTATAATACAGCTTTATTAGTTTACAGTCTGTGATAACAAAAGTACCGCACAAATGGGCACAAAACTTTGGAAATTTCTGGTAAAAGCTAAATCCATACAGGTATTACCTAATATTGCTGGAGAAGTTTCGATGCAAGATAAATTGAACTCACTGATCATTAAGAAGGGCAATGAGTGGTCTTGTAAGACATTAATATTAAGTATCTGACTATCATAATTGGTGTAGTAAGATTGGGATCGTAATCGGGTATAATTTTAGTGATGTTTTTTAGAATATTTTAATAGCGATTTTAATATAAAGTATTAAATTTCTACTAACCCTTTGTACCTGTATTGATGTACACACATACGAGAATGAATTTGAAGATGCGAATGACCTTTACATTTATTAGACAGACATTACCAGCCTTTTCGTCTATCATTCCCAAGTTAATTTCTGAAATGTCAATATTTATTACAGTCAGTGAAGCTATTGATGCTGCGATATATGGTGACTCCAACCGACCTTGCGACTTGATGATGATGATGCCACCACCGGTGATGTAGTTGCAATTTGTCTGCGCTTAGCAATATTACAATATAATCTCACATCAAACACCAGTCACATTCACTGTTATGGAATTTTCTGTCCAAGTCTCGCTGATTACCAAGTAAGAGATAATCAGTAGAGATGTCTTCTGAGTGCGCGTTCAAGCTTTGTGTATTAATGGCGGTGATAAATATAGGACAATGCTGATCAGGAACACTATTACAAAACTTTTTTTACTTTGGCGATCAGTGCCGGCAACGGATGTTCTGCCAATCTCTGGTACTCATCTCGTACCTCGTGATCATCGTTCAATTAACACTGTAGCTGCTACACTATCGTGTCCACATCAACGGGTACATTTATGACGTCGTTAGTGACACATTTGCATGAATGATAGGCGCGGTGATACTAGACGTGTACTAATCGGATGTAATGAGGATAACCCGTGTTGCTTAGGCGGACACACAAATCTGTTCCGATACTGTCCGAGTCCATTGAGGTTTTACGCGTAGCACAGCACAGTTTAAAGTCAACCACTAACTAATCAGGGAAAGTATTATTAAGCAGTGGTAAGTGTTTTTCTTTGTTGGCTTCAATGAGCACAGAAGCCATTGAGATGATCCTACACATCACACTTATATCCGAATGGATTGTTGACAAACGACGTAGCTTTAAACGTGCACTAGCTGCTGCCCAATGTGTCTTCAGAAACGACGATCGTACGCAATCGAAGCCTACACAGTCCGTTGTCAATTTAGAACCGATTTTATCATCCACTTGCATAATTTCAACTGCCCTAGCTGCAAATGTACTGGCACCGTCGTTGGTCCGCTTGGTTGAATTCATTCTTTAATGTTCCCGGCACTGCTTGATTCGGTCTTATGGTGTTTTAGTGGTACCATTCAAATGCTCTGCAGAAGCCCATTCCAACCGTGTACGATTTTTATTTTGGACTACATAATATGTTTTCGATAAAAATTTATTTATTTTAACACCTTATTATATTCATTGCCACTATTTTACACTAATGTTTATATGCAATCGATGTATTTTGATGAGAACTGACAATTTAAACCAAAACGAACGTCGTAGCTTATCCCAGTCAAAAATTGTACTAACTGAAAATCTTGGTACGCGGAAAAACTACCTCAAAATGGCGGCGTTCCCCCTTTACCGCGTGCAACGAATCACAGTTCTTACTTAGCGTAATAAATTATTTGAGCTTTTGGCTATCCAGTGGTGTAATTGATTTTTGGATAGAGATGATATATATGTAGAGGTAATACCAAAATGTATCCCCAGATTTCGCGCGTTCTTTTAATTGCTTCTCACTATGGCAGTAATTTTAAAGACGTACTCTCGTTAAAATAAGTCTGCAATTATTAATCAAAATGATAAATGTCTTTAACAGAACTATTCTATGAAACATAAGAAATAGTATTAGCATATAAAAAGTCAAATCTTCGCAATTTTGACCGAAAATAGACATTGTGAAGGTCCACCATTCCCTTAAATAAAGTAACGCCTTAATTGATGATCTCGAGAACCTCCCTATTATATTCTAAGTAAATATATATAAACATGAAAATAAATTTAAAAAATATTCTGTCCCCAGTCACAGTTTTTAATCACTAGCTAGATCAAATTTCGTTCGCTGTGTACTTTTAATTTTCATTTCGTTTTCTTAAAATGAAATAAAAAAACTTAATTTGCAATTCCCCTATTGAAGTACCATGTGTTCCCTTTCTGTCTTTACACCTGCGCAATGAAGAGCATCTAAATCAATTAAATGGAGCACATGTGTTTCCACGTTCAAACACTCAAACGAAAGCTTTAACTTAATTACGAACATAACGGTTGAAGAAGTGTTCTCAAAAGAGGTTTCAATTTTAAAAAAAGTGAGTTCAGCAGTTTGGCAGAATGACTTGCGCTTTGCTTGAGTCATTTTTGTCTCTGATAAAAAAAAAGTGAAGGAGATAAGGATCAAGTCAAATAATTAACAGCAATTTCGAAAGTGTATTTTTTTTGCTTTATTCATATTTTTAATACTATTATATAAAGGATTCGTCATGAGTCGTAAGTGATGTTTTTAAAGATCACAAATGAAATACATTACTATGAGATAAAGCACATCTGAATAGCTCGAATTTTTTTCAATGCTATTAGGATTATGCATTACACTCCCAAAAGTTTATATTTAATTTTTAAAACATACACACACAGAGTGTGTAGTATGTTAGGAAATAAAATTTGGTTATTAATACACTCGCACACAAAAAAGTAACAACAATCCCTAAGCTGCCACCGGTGAAAATATATCTCTCTCAACCGGTGCGTTAACTGTCCGTGGCGTATATATATATATATATATATATATATATATATGTGTATATATATAATAATTGACTTTCATTAATGGCAAGATGCTTGTTTCTCTTCGTAAAAGCTTTGTGAGTAAAGAAATTTTGTTAAATTATTTTTTGAAAGATACTTTTCTTATGCAATTGTTCTAGTATTTTTCTACTTTTCTTACATAATATTTTGTGATTTTCTGCATTAGAGTTTGGGAGGTTTGTTACATAATAGTAGTGATTGGTTTTATCATGCTCTCTGAGTTATACTTTCTCTGAAGCTTTTGTTTTTTTATTTAGTTTTTTCCTACCGAGTTGCAAAGGGAAGGGTTGGCGCCTTCAAACTGGTTTAACCCACTTATTCGGTCCCTAAGTCGAAATTGCTTTCTGACTCGCTAGGTTCTTCTTTTGTACTTCTTTTATTTCTCTATAATTTGTTCTTCATGTTCAGCTTTCATATTTTTATTACATGTTTTCTTTATTTATGTTCTTTATCTATTATTTCTTGTTTTTGATAAATATTACATATTTCTTTTATATATATTTTTATGCATTCATTTGGCTGCTTTTGCGCCTATCTATGTAATAAATCTATTTTCTAATGAGTTTGTTCAGTTTTGTATGTAGTCAATATAGAGTATGTTTGCTTATAGCGAATTTTGAAATCGCCATTAGATTCAAAAATCTGTCTATGAATGTTTTTTTATTAAGTTTTTATTTGGCTTTGTTCTTTTTTTTCTTGTGTGTTCTTGTTTATATAAAAAATATTATGCCAACTTCTGATTTGTGCCTATAAAGTAATTGTGGATATGTTATCTATGAGTGGATTAGATTTTTAGGATTGTGCTCATTTATTTCACTTTTATATTAATGTGATTGTAAAAACTTTTGCTAGTGATATTTTATTTGGGTCCTTTCATTATACCTTTAACTTTTAAAATAGCTATGAATTTGAAAAATAACAAGTTTTAAGCGACTGGCAATTTGTTATACCAGGGTATGACATTGCTCGGTGAGTTCAGTATAATGGTATCACTGTACCATCGTCATCATTTACCATTTTATGAGACCTTATGTAGAAATTCTGTATATATTTGGGTATGGCTTTAGTTAGTTGTGGTGATGGGCACAAAGGTTCTGAGTTGGCATATAAAAAAACTATAAATTTTTTAAATAATACAAAAAAACGTGTGAATTGTTTTCATAATCAGAATTTTTTTGCTTTTTCCCTTCTGTATCTAAACATTGTCGTTTTAGATTTTTTTAAAACTCGAATTTTTTGGAACTCTAAATATAAGAATTTATCTCGTACAACAAAACGAAATATTCATTTTTCCGATAGTATAGATGAAAATCAAAGAGATAATGATTTTGGTAACATATTAGAAACTCGGTTTTCAGAGATATTCATGCTTTAAAACTAAAATTTAGATCTTGCACTGATAAAAGATGCAAGGCGTGTGGCATGATGAGTGTGGGAACAGTTGGATATGGATGCAGGTTATATATTTTGTAAAGACTTTTAACTGTGTTTACAAAATGACATGCAACATATGTAGGGCGCTTTGCATAGGTCAGACCTCTAACACTATCAATATTAGATTGAACCAGCATGGGTCTGATACAAGGAAATTTGAGTTGCAACAAAAACCAGGCCCAAGATTGAGATAGGACACTTTCATAAACATGGATTCAATAACATAACTGTACATATACTTAGAATAGTGCCAAATATTAAACAAAGATTATGGTTCGAAAACTTTTTTATAGATTCATTTTTACATCATATTATCCTTATGGTTTTTGAATGTTATATGGAAGGTGAAAGTGCCTTATTAACTTTTAAACAAAAATCCGAGAATTCATTATATCTTCCGAATTTTAATAAATTTATTGATAATAGTAATAATATTCGTTAAGCGAGAATTTCAAAAGCTAAACGCAGAAAAAGAGTTACTAGAAGACATGTCAACCCTCAAAGAATTCTATGTTAGAATTAGCTGCTAGAATTTGATGATAACTACAACACAGGCTTAATTAAATCGTTTATGATTGGCTTGAATAAAACTGAAATTAAAACTATGACAGATATTTTTAAGCAGATATAAATTTCGAGATTCTCATGGTATGCATATGATTCGAGACCTTAATAACTATTTAGTACAAAAAATGAATATTAAATTAGATGCAAGTGAAAAATTACTCTACAGAATATTGTACATTGTTATTTATGAATAAATCCTTTAACAAAATTAATTTTTCAAGTATATTTCAAAATATCAATCCTTTTTCTATTAAAAATATTATTATTAAAAGGATTTCAAATACAACAAAAGAAATTTGGTAGATTTATATTTGATTATAATCAAATCTCAGGCTCCTAAGTTCTGAATCATGTAGATGCAATCTATATCGAGACTATATTGATGATTATCATCAGCACGTTGTCACAGGAGACCTTAGCATCGTGAAAGATGATTTGTTAAGAAATTTTATGGAAAAGGTACCGGTTTTTAGACTTATGATCACAAAAAATAAATCTAATGTTATGAAACAAATCATAAAGATTTAGATAAATTTTACCTTAAAATGGCAATTAAATATGGAATGCCAATTGAAGCATTCAATCAATTTAGATCTTATGTGGCAACAGAAATTCGGGAATTAGATTTTACTGTTGAAAATGAAATTATGTATAAAGATCTTAAATCATCAATAGTAAATATCCAAAATGACTTCGTTATTACATATGTTGATAAAGTCTCTGCTAATTATGCCATAATTTGTAAATATTTTTACAGTAAAATATTAAGTAACCACATTTTTAAATAATAATTCATTTCAAAAATCAATTCACAATAATAAAGAAGATGATAATCGTCTTTTGGCTTTTGAACAAAAGACTGAATATTCATCTAAATAATATTAAATATCCAAGTATTTTTAACACCAAAATTTCATAAAAGCCTATAAAATTCCGTAGTATCACTAATGGATACAATACATATATCACGAAGTCTGGGAAGATCTTGCAATCTCTTCTTCAAAATCTAATTGATAATTTACAAAACACGGCAATTATTAAAAATAGCTTAGAGATTGCTAGAGTTACTAAGGATATGTTGATTTTCTATGCATGGTTTTGATTTTCGAGGACCTTTTAATTCTATAGATATTGACGATATGATTAAAAGGTTCTTCAGTTAATTTATGATAAATATGAATTATATACTTCAATGAAAAAAGAAAAATTTGATATTCTTGTTAACCTCATTTTAAAGAAAATTTCATTATATTTGATCATAATCTTTATAAACAGATCAAAGGATTACCTCAGGGTGGTCCAGCTAGTAATTGTTTAGCGAACCTATATTTACATTTTTTGAAATAGATCATGTTATAAATGATTCTTACTTAATTTATCGTTATATAGATGATATAATAATTTTTGGTAAAAATAGTGAATACAAACCAAATATTACATTCTACCCCTGATTATCTCAAGCTCCTTAAACTAACTTCAACTCTAATAGGGTGGAATTCTTGGATTTAGACTTTTTGCATCTTATTAACAATAATGTAGTCAGTAACATTTTGACAAAGAGATTCGTTTAAGTTCATATAATTAAAATTCTGTAGCATGGAACAGTAATTTTCATATATCAATTTACAGAAATATCATTTTAATTTTATTTAGAAATGATAACTTAACTACTTCCACAAAATAGATAAATACAATAATATAAAATTTTTTCAATGTTGTTTAGATCATGAATACCCTTTTAATTTCTTGAGATCTTATATTCATCACAAATACATTAACCGTCTTGCTACTTTGTATTCCAAATCCACCACACAACAATAGGTTTTCAAAGTCAGCATGTTAGTGGTCTTGCTGTGAATTATATCATAACACTCATATCACAGTTTGCATTTTCCACACATCTTAAACATCTTACACATTTTTGACAACCAACCAAATTAGAGCCTAGCAATTTACATTTTTGACAATCAACCAATTCAGAATTTTTACCATATTTGATTGTCGTCATTATACTTGTCTTTGCTGGCTAGTTTAAAAGTCAGCTCAAAATATGTGTTTATGTTTTTCGAATTTTTAACTTGGTGAATAATTGACTTTCATTAATGGCAAGATGCTTGTTTCTCTTCGTAAAAGCTTTGTGAGTAAAAGAAATTTTTGTTAAATTATTTTTGAAAGATACTTTTCTTATGTAATTGTTCTAGTATTTTCTACTTTTCTTACATAATTATTTTTTGTGATTTTTTCTGCATTAAGTTTGGGAGAGTTTGTTACATAATAGTAGTGATTGGTTTCATCATGCTCTCTGAGTTATACTTTCTCTGAGCTTTGTTTATTTTATTTGGTTTTCCTACCGAGTTTACAAAGGGGAAAGGTTTGGCGCCTTCAAAACTAGTTTAACCCACTTATTCGGTCTAAGTGTCGAAATTGCTTTCTGACTCGCTAGGTTCTTCTTTTTTGTACTTCTTTTATTTCTCTATAATTTTTTGTTCTTCATGTTCAGCTTTCATATTTTTATTACGTAATTTCTTGTTATGTTCTTTTTATCTATTATTTCTTGTTTTTTTGATAAATATTACATATTTCTTTTATATATATATATAAAATATATATATATATATATATATATATATATATATATATATATATATATATATACTAGCAGCTAACTATATATATATATATATTTCTTAAATACAATAGTTTTTATTTAAGGTATCCGACTAAGTTCGAAACATGATTTTGCAAAAAGCGTATAAATGGATAATTTTCATGATATTTAGTGTTCACTTAGAAATAAAATAAGATTAAAAAATGCATATAAAATTGTTTTAAAAATAATGTTACAAAAAATATTTAAGTGAAATATTTTGACAAAAAATGAAGAAGGGCCAATTTCAAAATATTCTCCGTTTGTGAAAAATGCTTCTATTGTAATAATATTTTGCCTGTATATAGCTCACACCGCTCTATAAAGGCTCAACTAGAATTTTTGAAATATATAACTTAACAGTCGGTTTATCCACGCTTTAAGGCAACAGAGGGGTGAAATTTTAAGAAAAAAACGCCAGTAATTATTTTAATGGGTGGTAATTCTGAAAATAATGTGAATTTTTCCAAACTTCTAGTTGAGCCTCTGCTAGGCTAGCTCAGGCAAATCTAATATACACTCTATCCTGCAAAAAAAATATATGCACCCAGAAGAGATTGAGCTACATTCACGAAATTTGGTATGCATGTAGTGTATATGAAAATAAACAAATGATTAAAATTCAGAACAAAATATCATTTTTATTAACGATTACAGCTTGCAAAAGGTTAAAAATCAGTAAGTAGTAAAGCCACCTCTGGCAGCTATTCAAGCCGAAATTCGGCGTGGCATCGATTCAAGTTAGATCACTTATGGCCCCCTGTGGAAGATCCTGCCATAGTCTTTGCATCTGCGCAGTTTAATTCTCCTGTATTTCGGGACGGCTGCAGTTGACTTCCAGCGCGTCCAGACATGCTCTCAATGGCGAAAGATCTGGTGTCCTGGCAGGCCATGGTAGGACGTCATATCCTTGAAGACATTGTTGGGAGAGTCGCGCAGTATGTGGACGAGCATTATCCCTGTTGATAAATGGCACCTGGGCGACTTGATAGCATGGGTAGCACAATCGGCGTTAAAATATCATCCACGTATCTGCGAGCTGTCAAAGTGCCTTGAAGGACCACTAAAGATGATCGTGTGTCCCAAGAAGTGCTCCCCACACTGTCACACCTTGAAATTGCTGTATGCCGCTCGACAATAAATGCCGGATCAGATCGCTGGCCGATGCGCCTCAACACGTGTGCGGTGGTCATCAGCACGGACTGAATCGAGTTCATCACTGAAGATGACACGTCTCCAGTCTGTCCACACTCAAGTGCCCGAGGTCGGCAAAAATCCAGTCGACACTGCCTATGATGTGGGGTCAGTGGTAAGCGTCTTAGCGGACGTCGGCTCCTCAAGCCAACTTCGGTCAGTCGTCTCCTTATGGTTTCTCTTGATGGCACTGGATGTCTGGAAGGAGTAAGTGGCGTTAATCGATGCTAGCGACGTTGTTGGTTTCCGAAAATTGTACTCTTCTGATTGCACGATCCTCGCGATCATTTGTGTTCTGGGACGTCCTGACCCTCCGCGACGGTACACTCTACCTTCTGTGATCCACTGTTGCCAGCACCGAGCAACTACCATATCGCTCCGACCGAGGTGGCGGCCGATACGTCTATTCGACCAACCTGCTTCTCACTGAGTCCTATTATCCGGCCCCTATCAAAGTCCGTCAGCTGCTCGTACTGCCGCCGGTTGCGTCTTAGAGGCATCTAAGTCTCAATATCGTCTATCAAAGTCATCAGATTCGTTTGGATAGCCGTACGGCGCTCGTACTCGTAACTTTTAAACTCTCCCAGTTGCGCAGCTAATATGCGCATAGCATAGCCTTGTCTCGTGGCTTCGAAATTTTAATCATTTGCATATCTCTTACCAGACTACATTCTTGCCGAGTTTCGTGATTGTAGCTTGATTTCTTCTGGGTGCATATATTTTTTTGCGACAGAGTGTATATTATAAACGAAAGTTTGTGAGGATGTTTGTGGGTCTTTCTTGCAAAAACAACTGAATGGATTTTATTGAAACTTTACAGTAATGCAGCTTATACATCAGAATAACACATAGGCTATAATTTATAGAAATTTCTAAAAAGTGTCTAAAATGTAACGATATTTGTTATTTAAGTAGGAAAAATTCTGGCATCTGCAAGCAAATCTGGCTTGCGCTGCTAAAAAGCCCACGTCAGCATATATCTATCTTTTGTTTATGAAAAAATCTTTTTGTTTTGGCTACGCAAGGGGTTCGCTTCTAATTCATTTTTGTAATCAGAATAATGCCTATTTTTTATTTCAAAATAAAACTAAGTTTTGAAGGGAGAGGTTGTGTTATAAATATCTCTTTATTTTAATGTTTTTTATGATTTTATTATGCACGTTTGGTAGTAAGAAACTTACCTTTTTCCAAAAGAAATGATTTTACCGGTTCCGGTATTTAAAGTAAATAAACTTTTTCTTTCGCTCTGCATCATTTAGACAAATTCTCAAAATTTGTTTGTGGTTAATAGTTAATCATAACGCTATAATTTTAATTGAATAGGCAGATATTGCATTTTTAAGTATAAACATAATTATAACTACTGTACTGTATTTTTTGGTGTGTGTGAGTGAGTGAATATTAACATCGCACTGCTCAGCTACACGAGGACATTTGGCAACGTATCACGTAATTTTGAACCATGGTCAAGTGACGTAGACGACACCTGAGCTACCAACTTAGCAGGAATATTCTTTGAAATCCACTCTTCCAAGATATATGGCAGCACGGGTCTTATGATGAGTATTTTAGCGGGGAAGCCGAATAGTTTTGTAGCAGATACTGCATTTTCAGCTGACTGAGTTTTCAGCGGATTGCAAAGATTATTATTTTGGTCCCGAAAAAATAGTTTATGTCAAACTTTAAGTGTCTTATGTCTTTGTATGTTAGTGAAGACCTTGGAAAAAGATTTGACTACTTATTTTAAGTGAACGGTGTATATAATTAATTTTACACAGTGGAATATCTTTAATTAATTTATTAGCTATAATGGATTCAATTTCCCAAAGTTGAGTATTTTGTTTATGTATATACCTTAATTTGTAAATGTAGTGATCCAAAAGTTTAAAAAAAATCCTTTTTATCAGCTATTAGATATACATACTTTATATTTACTAAAGGTTTTTTATTTATTTATTTATTTTTTGTTTTTTAGCTGAGATATGCAAAAAGCTTTTTTTGTTTAATTTGCAATTCAATAAAATTAACTGATTAAAAACTTCTTTTTCCTTCAATCGGTGTTGTTTAATTTTTCAGTTCACCCGTGCGAAGAACGGGTATACCAGCTAGCATTATTACAATAGAAGCATTTTTCACAAAAGGAGAACATTTTGAAAAAAAAAGATTATTCTAAGGTAATTTTTTTGCCAAAATATTGTATTTAAATAAATGTTTTTTGTAAAAATGTCCTTAAAACAATTTTATACATGTATTATAATCTAAGTGACACTAAATATCATGAAAATTATTTATTTATGTGCTTCTGCAAAATGACGATTCCAAACGTAGTCGGATACTTTAAACCAGCCTGACCTGTGACTGTGATTAACATCGTGGTTATGTAAGATCACATTAATGAAAATATTCCTGTAAAATTGAAGAATTTGTGGTTACAGTATCTAATTATGTGATGGAAGATATCATTTCTCCACAATTTGGAATATATTCTAACCATCTTTTAATTAAACATCGTTAAATTACCGTTAAATTTAACCATTTTTAAAAATTTTCCTACATCGGTCATGATTTTTTTTCCTTTTATTCCATGTCTGATTGATGTTGAGTTTTGGGTCTTCCTGTATAAGCGAACTAATTTTATGAAACGAAGTTTTGATGCATTCCAACACTTTATTGTTTCATTCCCTACGGACATTAAAATACTGAATAAAACATTGTAATAATTTATCATGGCTTGGAAGTGATTCCTATGTTTCTCAGACGAATGTGTGCTCTTTTATCTGAAACAATGTATATATACTGCCATATATTCATCATATATAGCAAGAGACTTGGGATCAACAGGTCATGAACAAGCTACATAGCATTCATCCTTCCACTGCTCAATGGGCAGCGGTACCAGTACGAAGAGATGCTATCCAGTTGACTCGACTTCGTATTGGATACACTCGTCTAACGCATAGACATTTGCTGCTAGGAAGGAGTCCTCCAGTATGCGACTTTTGTTAATGTGACCTTTCCATTTTACACATTTTAATAGAATGTACAAAGCATTCATCTAAAAGGAACACCTTTTTTAAAAACAATCTTTTAACTTGTACTGATTTGGTTGGGGATGCTTCCCATTTAAACCTTTTTGCATTTTTACGCTCAATTTATGTTTTACATTAGATATAATTTCTTTTAAAGATATTTTTTGTGCCATTAAATTTTTTTTAAAAAAGAGATATTTATAACATTTTACATTTCTGCATTTTTAAATACTTTGCTCAATTTTATATTATTTTTAATCTGACAATTTGAATTAAATTTTTATGTACGCACAATAAATATATATTTAATTATATTATTAATATTTTACTACATTAACGAATGTGTGGCGCAGTATAGCCAAACTTGGCTCTTGCGCCAATAAAAATTAACACTCACTCACTCTAAAACGAAATTCTGCTAATGACCCGTTATCCGTTCTTTCATATAAAAGCAATGTTGCGAATGTTATTACAACAATCGTTGTGTTTTAGAGAGCTATTAGTTAAATTACTAATAAGCAAGAATCCCGAGTTAAAATACTGAATATATTTAAGTTTAATTATCCTTTTTTATCCATTTCGTTTCACTTTAAATTAAAAAAAGAAAGAAATCAGGCAGTCTGCCAATTCCTTTTTGTCTGATAACTTTCCTGCCTTCACGGCATGAGCCTTTTGATTTGACTTTATTAGATGCTCTATAAAAAGAATAATTTCTCTCGAGTACTGTCAAAAAAAAGGAAATTCTTACCACTAAATAAAAGGGATTTAAGGGAACCGGGACGTTCTCAATGACACAAAATGAGCAAAATTTGGCTTTTCGAAAGAACATTATTTTCAAAAACAGAAAGACTCCATAAATAAAAAAATTGTGTCATACAATCTATGTACATTTCTTAATATACTACAACATAAACTTATTAAATATATAAAATATTTTAAGAAATATAAGGATTCGAAAAAGTACACACCAAAAGTAGTTTTCGGATACATGGTGCTCTTTAGGTACATATATCTTTCCTTTTATGATATATAACACCACAAAACATGCTGTTTTAGTTATAAAATTGTACGTTTATTTAAATTTAATAGTTCTTTTCATATTTCCTTGCTTAGAAATGTTTTTAAAAAATTTTGAATTTTGACTTTTTGAAATTTTGATAAAAATGGCAATTTTTTTTTCAGAAATTGAACAATAAAAGTAAAAATACTAACTTTTCAGAAATAAATTTAGTAGCATTAAATACATTATTATAACACAAAAGCTCATACCAAGTTTCAATAAAATATAACAAATAGATTTTTCTATACATGTACCTAAAAACTGAAAAAAAAACATTTTGAGAAAATTGAAAAAAAAACTAAATAAAATGATACACTTACCTAAAATTTAAAGTCTAACAATTTCCAGCACTGTACTCATCTTGCATTGACTGTTCTAAAGCATCCTGTTTCCTTTTAATTTGCCTTTTTTGTTGTCCTGGCTTCTTTGGAAGCTTTTTGAACAACCATCTCAGCTTCACAAATTCTGACGTAGTCAATTTTACGTAGGCCTTCACAAGTGTTGACGCCTGGATTGATTTTTAATGCTTTTAATACTTCAGTTCTGGCATATGCACCTTCATTGAAGCATATAACCGCGTCCATAACACCCATTTGCAAAGTTCTTTGCTTACAAATGTTTTTTTCGGCACACGATTCCATACACAGTTATTAAAGCTTTCGTTGGGGTTCTGAGTTCGGCCATGCAAACATTTTAATAACAGTTCTTTTGCAGTTAAATCTCTAAAAATTTTTAATTTTAAAAGAACTGCATCTGGGAGGGAATGTTTGTGGGTGTATTTTTCACCTGATACAATGCTTTTATTGTACCCGCACCAACTTTCTTCTCCCATAGGGCACAAAGCATGTTGTGGATTTTCATCTGTCGACAGTTTATGGAAATATATTGCCCAGATGCAATTGGACATATCTGCGACTGATTTTCCAACATTTCTTCTTATGGCTAGGCCATAATATTTTTGCAGCAGAAGAATTTCTGCATCTGTCAGCCTTCCTCGTCCAGATATCGGTTTGTTGTCTGACGGCTTGGTGGATTTTAAATTGTTCTTTAGGGCTCTCAGTCTTGCTCCCATCCTCTTTTGGACGTGGCTGATGCACTCTAGATTTTCAACAGGAAATTCATCACCGTATATGTTTGATTCTTGAACCCTTAGAAACCCCTTCGAATCTCCGTCTCCAAGGTACTGAACATACCGAACATTGTAATTTGTTAAGGTGACTGAAAATCCGCAATGCTCCTTCACTCTCCATTCCCGCACTAAATCCATGATAGTTTACCTGGCAATTATCACAGGTTTTGTTCGTACTTTTGCATTCAAAACAATATTTTGAAAGGCACTCAAAATCAATTACTTTTCCATTATCGAGAGAAAGTTGCCGTTACAACGCCATTCTTCGAAGTGTGTCCTCTTTTTTGCCAGGTCCCATCAAGAGCAATTGCTATGTTCTTATTGTGTTCATTTTAAATGACAGCTTCATTAACGCTGTTAACCATTGAACGAGATGAAACAGTTTCCAACGCTTTAAAATTGGCGTATACAATCTTTCAAATTTAGCTGGAGGAGGAGGTAAGTTCATCAGCGCACAAAATATCTGAGCTGCACTTTTACCAATTCAATGCACCTCATGCCATAAACAAACCTCAAATTTACTTCATATTCATCTGACACGGTATTTGAAGTCATTGAAGTATGACCAGAACCACAATACTTGCAAGTTCTGACACACTAGTCGCAAGGCCTTTGTGACTACTTTTATTTTCAGCAACATCAAAGCAGAAGATTTATCACAATATCTGCATTTTGCAATATTGTTGAAAATATCATTGAGCATATTTAAGTCAATAATAACATACCTGATTTGAGTATCAACTGAAAAATTATCTTCATAGTCCTTAAAAGACCCTTCACTCTTCTCAATTTTCTTTTAGATGCACTGACATCAAGTCGTTCACTCTCAGCATTTACTGAAGTTTTACTACGAATTAAACGACGTTTGACTTGGCCAAACTTTTTTTTGTTCGAGGCATTGTAGATGTTTAAAATTCTCGCAAATTACAAACAAATTGAATGTAAACAACAAAATAGTATATAAGCAGTCAAAATAAGAAGTTCGTACTTCACGTGTTTGTAAACCAAGCACGAGGTAGCAAAACGTTCAAAAATCGCACAGCTTGTGTATAAACAAGATTGAGTTGAGTAGTTATAGTCCTTCTCAAACCACAAGCATAAAATAAATAAATCAGATTAAGCGATATAAAAACTCCAATCTACATAAAAACATGCTTCGGTAAGCTGTAAGATGGGCGTTGCAGTTGACGTGCGATAACGTAAACAAGAGGCGTGACAGCTGTTGCTTGCATTTTAAAACCGCAATTATTGGGATATTAAGTTTTAAACCTATGCATGTTATACATTTTTGGAATCAGCATTAAATCTACTTTTTTTTAAGATGAAAATTGAAAAATCGATTTTTTGAAGGCTTAAAACGTCTCTGTTCACTTAATTGTTTAAATTATTTTAAGAGGATCAGCCTTGCGCAATTTAAACAGATGTTTTTATGGTTAAAGTGTAGGATAGGGGTCCCTGTGAAGAAGTCAATGATTTGACGGTCAGTACCGGTCACCAAGCAAAAACAAGTTAATTTGGGCGAAATAGAAAAACTTTTTATCTATCGTTTTTATTTCTTTACTTTCATTGCAAAATTCCACTATATGTATTCTCGGAACACCTATCCCTAAATTATGTTGCTTGGCGTGAAATTCCGGTTGCCAAAAAATTCACTCCGCTATGGGGTCTCCCATTCTAAAACTTATAATTTATTTTATTGTAAATTTTTTAAGAATTTTTTTAACGGCATTTCAAAAATTTTTTTTGTTCATCATATGTTGGTGTATTTATACATATTTCACTCAAATGATATTTTATTGAGACTTTAATTATTGATTTATTGAACTTGTTTTTATTTTTTTAAATTTGTGAAATTTATTGTTTTATTGATTTTTTTTTTATTTTTAAACTAATACTTTAGTTTAAGGTATATTGCCTTTTGGAAAATGTGTTTTTGTAAAGATGCCGAAAGTTGTAATTATATCAGCTACAACACATTCCGTACTGCTAAATTAATATATACACGTATATTAATTAATAATTATGTATATTTATATATATATATATATATATATATATATATATATATATATATATATATATATATATATACCTTTATATATAAAAAATAACGTGTCACAGTGTTTGTCCGCGATGGATTCTGAAACTACTCAACCGATCCTGACATATTTTTCTATATTGTTTGTCATTTCATCCAACTTAAAACATAGGATAGTTTTTATCACAGTTTTTAACGTCATTATTTTTTGTTACCGAAAATGCGTAGAATCCGGGAAACGGGAAAATTCGCCAAATGTCGGAATGCGTGTGTGCCTGCAGAAGCAGATTTCGTGAACCAAGATGCATGAAATGTCACTGCCTAGTGTATTTCGGGGCGTGGAATCCAAATTTCGAGTTGTAGGTTTCCTAAAATAGTCCTCATTTTTGTTAGTTTTTCTGAAGTATCCGTAATTTTGCCGGACAATGTCAGACAACTGTATTTTAGACACACCCTGGCAGGACCATACCTCAAAAGCCTTAGAGCGCGAAAAAGTGATCCATGGCGTATTTTAGATTTTAAGATGGGCAACCTGAATCTGGTATATAGTATGAGAAATTTTCGTGATTTTACCGGATAATGCTGGACGACCGTATTTTAAACATACTCTGACAGGGACCTTAGAAGCATTGGAGCGCGAAAACCTTGTCCCGGGCGTATTTTGAGACGAGAAATCTGAATCTGATATCTGATACGATAAATCGTTGTAACTTTGCTGGATAATACCGGACGATTGCATTTTAGACATAACTTGGCCGGGACTTACCTTAAAAGCCTTAGAGCGGGAAAATTTGGTCCCTGGTGTATTTTGAGACGAGAAATCTGAATCTTATATCCAATATGAGAAATTATCGCAACTTTGCCGGATAGCTCTGGACGACTGTTCATTACACAGGCCATGGCAGGAGCTTTCCCCAAAAATATTGGAGCGGGAAAAGTACTTTTGTGATCATTTTCGAGGTGGTGAAGGAGAATCCGAAATCGGGCATTAGAAATTCCCGCAAATTTGGCGGATAATGCAGGACGATTGTAATATCCCTTTCCAGTGACTGAACTGGCCGGCTCAGGAGAGCAGAATGTAATCGGTTTCGTCTAGGGATTGGAAACAAGAATTTGAAATCAGATTTCAGAAACTCCCATAAACTTGCAGGGTATTTCCAGAATTAAGAAGAATAGCTTTGCGTTCGAGTCCCGCTTGCGAATTTTCATTCTCTTTAGCGGCTGAATTTGCATGCACTGGGGCGTTGAAATTCAGTTCCTCGTGCGTTTCAAAGCGGGGACTGGCAATCTGAAATTGGATTTTAGGAGTTTTGGTAACTTTACCGAATAATGCCGTCTTATGCACGGACACAGCGGTGTCGGTCAAACTCGCAAACGAAGGGACGCTAAAAGTGAGTCTCTGACGTATTTTGAGACGGCCAATCCAAATATTCAATCCGAGAAATTTCCGTTTCTATATCAAATAATGCCAGACTGCTTGAAATGTGCAGGACGTAACCCAAGTGTTTTTCTGGGTAAAGAACAAATTCTGAAATCGGATTTTAAGAATGTTCAGTAACTTTGCAACATAATGGCGGGAAATAGTACTGCCCACATCCCCTCCTTCAGGGACGGAACTTGCACGAGAAATGGCGCCAAAAGTGGGCACCAGGTGCTTCTCGGGATGGGGAATGAGATTTTCGATTGGGATTTCAGAAACCCTCTTAATTCTGTTGAATATTGCTGGGATGAGGTGAAACGGCTTTGCGTTCTAATCCAGCGTCCGTATTTTTATTCCCTATAGGTACTAAACTTGCAGGCGAACCTTGCGGAAACTGCATTGACAATTGCATCTTCAGGCATTGCTTCCACATTTTTAAATAGTGGACAAACTGATCATTCAGCATTACAGCTGCCATTAGACATTTATGAAAATCCAAACGCAATTAAACGCAACATTAAAAAATGTAGAATGTCTGATATTGCAAAGGAGTTCAGTCAAAATCTGCATTGAGTGTACTATGGACTATAAACACTCACTCAAAGTTTTACATAGAACTTTGTAAGATTTAAATGGCAACGAGAAAATATTCGCTGGTGCTGTCCTCTTACTGTCTGGTCATTTTCGGCAAACATTGCCATTCGTTCCTCGCCCTACTTTTGATTACGATATTGACGTAGGTTTAAAACAATCGTTTTTATGGAGAAACGTTGAAACTTCAGTTAACCACAAACACAAAGACGCGAGATCAATTGCAAGATCAGTGCAAGTATTTTCTAACCAACTGTTGGATATTGGAAAAAAAAAGTACAGCTGTATCAAAATACTCGATATATCAAATTGCCACACAATTTTTATACTGTTCTTCGGACAAAGAAAGAACTGTTTGAGAGTGTCTTTCGATATATAAAGTATAATTATCTAGGTAATGACTGACTTTGTGTAATCCTGCTACTTATTCAGAAAAAAATATGTTGATGTTGACGAAATAAACTTCCAGATATAGAAGTGCTGTCAGGTGATCTAACGACTTTTTAAGGTATGCGACTACGTTCGGAACCATGATTTTAAGAAAGCGCATAAATGGATAATTTCCAGGATATTTAGTGTCACTCAGATTAGAATACATGCATACAATGGTTTTAAGAAGATTTTGACAAAAAAACACATTTAATTAAATATAATATTTTGGCAAAAAATTAACTCAGAATAATCTTTTTTCCAAATGTTCTCCTTTTGTGAAAAATGGGTCTATTATAATAATATTTTTCCTGTATATAGCTCAGACCTTTCTACAAAGGCTCAACTAGAAGTTTTCAAAAATTCACATTTTTTTCAGAATTACCACCAATTGAAATAATTATTGGCGTTTTTTTCTTAAAATTGTTCCCCTTTGTTGTCATAAAATATGAATAAACACACTTCTAAGTTATATATTTCAAAAATTCTAGTTGACCCACTGTAGAGAGGTCTGAGCTATATACACATGCAAAATATTATTCTAATAGAAGCATTTTTCACAAAAGGAGAACATTTGGAAAAAAAGATTATTCGAAGTTAATTTTTTGCCAACATATTACATTTAAATAATTGTTTTGTCAAAATGTACTTAAAACAATTTTATGCATATATTTTAATCTAATTGACACTAAATATTATGAAAATTATCCATTTATGCGCTTTTGCAAAATCACGGTTCCGAACGTAGCCGCATACCTTAATCAATCGACACTAATGTTAATGAAAACGAAACTGTAAATTTTTGAATTCCCTAGATGTATTAGGAATGCTACCTCACAATCTTCGGTTAAAGATTGGATCATTGGTTATTCTACTGTGTAACTTACATCCACCTAGATTATGTAACGGTACACGTTTGGTCATCAAAAGAATTACCGAGAATCTTCTTGAAGCAACCATTTTGATTGTAAAATTTAAAGGAGAAATCATCCTGTTGCCACGTATTCCACTGATATACCGTCAGAATGTCCAATATTATTCAAAACACTTCAATTTCGAATTCGTTTGGCTTTCGTGATGACCATAAATAAATATAAAAGTCAAACAATATTTATTTAGGGCTTGGACTTAGAAAATTCATGTTAATCGCATGGACACCTACATATATGTTGCATGCTTACGTGTGAGGAAAAAATGAATCTGTATTTTTGCGTATGTAATTTTTTGCGTTTAAAATAAAGAAAGATAAAAACATTAAAAATTGCTAAAAATTCATCATATTCACCTCATTTATAAAATTAAACCTAAAACAAACGAGTCATGGTGAAAGGTGAAAGAAGCAGCTTTATGAGGCTCAAGACCGTGAGACACCAAAGGTTGAAGTCTGACTTTACAATGAATTTAGCTGAGCATATTGGAATGGCGTAAACAACTTCGGTGGCATTACCAGGAAAATCTGCAATGTTTAAAAACGTACGGGTACATGGATTTGATCTATAAGCTTCTGTCGATCAAGTGGAATAATAAACAACATAAAATTAAATCTTCATATGTATTTCTTTAACAAAATCGTAAGCAATTTCCATGCATTATACTATACTCAAATTTCATGAATAAAATGTAAAAAACATTATATTGTTTTATACTTAAGTTCAACTCTTCGAAATTTTTAACGAAGATTAACTTCACTGCATTCAATAGCTTAGAATAACACCAAATCAACGAATTAAAACAAAGCCACAACAATGAGTGGCCGGGTTAGCAAGTATATATATATATATATATATATATATATATATATATATATATATATATATATATATATATATATATATATACAGAGTGTTTTTTTCCAAGTATAGAAGTTTAAGTTGGCATTACTTTCCAAGATGGCGACCGTTTTAACAGCTGGCAAGTGATTTATTCTCAGTTTGGTTTGGCAATTCATCATGAATAGACTCCCGCCTGAACAACGCTTTCAAATTGTGCAATTTTATTTCGAAAATAATGGTCGATTTTCATAAGCGAAATTTGTTTAGCGATGAAGCGCACTTTTGGTTGAATGGCTACGTCAACAAACAAAACTGCCGCATTTAGATTGAAGCTAATCCACAAGTGTATGTCGAAACACCGTTACATCCATAAAAACTGACTGTTTGGTGCGATTTATGGTCTGGTGGAATCCTTCTTCAAAAACGATGAAGGCCACAACGTTACAGTCAATGGTGATCGGCATAGAGCCATGATTTCTAACTTTTTCATTCCTGAATTGAACAATCATGATGTCCAGGAGCTGTGGTTCCAACAAGACGGCGCAACATGTCACACAGCTCGTGCCACAATCGATTTATTGAAAGACACGTTTGGTGACCGCCTAATGTCACGTTTTGGACCGGTGAATTGGCCTTCAAGTTCTTGCGATTTTACACCGCTAGACTATTTTTGTGAGGCTATGTAAAGTCAATGGTCTATGCGGATAACCCACAAACGCTTGACCATTTGGAAGACAACATTCGCCGTGTTATTGCCGATATACGGCTACAAATGTTGGAAAAAGTCATCGAAAATTGGACGTCCAGATTGGACTACATCCGAGCCAGCCGTGGAATTCCTATGCCAGAAGTCATATTTAAAATGTAATGCCACAAGATTATCTTTCGAATAAAAAAAATTCATGTCAATCGAATAATACATCGTTGTTTTATTGCAATTTAAAGTTCTATACCTCTAAAAAAACACCCTTTATATATTATAAAACTGATAATGATATAACGTACTATAATATTAAGCATCAAATTGCAGACCTACAACAGAACTTTATTATCGTTTATGTTGATAAAGTACCGGGGGTAATTATGCAGTTATTTGTAAATGTCTTTATAATAATCTGCTAAACAAAAATTTTCATAATAATTCTGCTATTAAAAAATCTAATTCAAGCAAAGGAGAAATTTTTAATCGAATCTCTGATTTTTTAAAAAAATAGATTTACGTATTCTGGATATTAAATACCCACATATTTTTCTAACTCCTAAATTTCATAAAAATTTTGTTAAATTTAGAACTTTTACGAATGGTTTTAAAACTTATATTACACATCCGGGCAAGAAGTTACAAAATATTATTCAATTTACATTAGACAATATTGATAATTCGTCTTCCTTCTTGAACAATAAATGCATATCTTAACGTAAAACTGTAACGTTACTGTTATCAATTACAGTGTTTAGTTATCACCTTCGTGCTGCATTGGTGAAACTTTTATAGTAATTTCTTGATAAAAAATTAAGTCTAAGCTTTCTGTCGCACCGAAGTTTCATGAATTTAAGAACGCATTGTGTAATTAATTGTTGCGATCGCATTTTGTCTAGACTTTTATATATTTTTTATAGGAGGACATTAATGACATAACTTCGAAATTACTCATCAGGTGCACTCTCCGCACAATGAGAATATTTAATCCCTTTCCGTCCTTTCCTGAGAAGAGCTCGGGTAGGTAAAATGTTCCACCCTAGAGCTAATCCCTATTCTACTCTTCACGGTCATGGCAATACTACTAATCGCTAGACAAAGCATTATTAACTCATTTTCGACGAGTATCTCTCTATTTATCGACCACACGGACTCTTCGAGAAAGATCCGCTTGAGTCATAGGTTTTGAATTTAATCGATTTCTCCATCACAATTTCCAGAAGAATCCAGAGGGTCCCGAACACGCCAAAAATGGTCGCAAGCATGGTCGCTAAGTCTTTAAAAAGGGTCGCCAATTTGGTTGACAAAAATGATGCCAACTTAGCTCTATCACCCAAATTTCACCAAGTTCCCATTGAATCAACATTATAACATAAGGGACTGCGTTTCTTGCGAATATCACAATTTTAATATAAAATAAATATAACATAAGGTAATATTAATGCAAATACAAATTATTTACTCTATTTTACACAAAATTAGCAACACATTGTTAAAATGAAATGAAGCATAAATCTATTTAAATGTATGAAGTTTAATTTATGTTTAATTATGTTTAATTTATGTAGAAATTCATTTATTCTTTGTTTTAAAAATACTTTAATTACTGAGCAAGTAATGCTAGATGATTATTTCTAATATACGACAACAAATTCATCCGATTCTTAAAAATACAGATAGTCATTATGCCTTCCAATTAAATTATTTTCTCAAATTGAATAGATTTGTTAAAAAGCAGATAGTTAAGTCTTAAAACGACGTTCTAAATTATTGCGAGTTTTACTAATGTAAAGTCTAATTTTCCTAAAAAAGTGCTCATTTTAAACTGAAGTTATTATAGAGCTTTACCAGCTAAGCACTTTGTTGTTGTAAGCATAATAAGTATATAAAATAGCTCAGTATTAAAACATTTGTAGATTTATTTTGAATATTAGGAGGAAATAGAAACACCAGCTCTCAAAAATAAGCTTCAAAATTCTTAAATGCATCATAAATTTATAAAATGGGAGAACCTTTTAATATAGTCAAATCACATTAGCAAAAAAAAATGCAGTAACTTAAAATTGCTCTTAGTAATTTCTTATTTTTATTTTCAACAAAATTAATGGCATCGTAAATTATAAGTTGCATTTAATTTACTTTAAGGAAAATATACATCAATTTAAAGCTTTATACAAAATAAAATAAAAAAAAATAAATTTTACAGTAATGGGGAGTTTATTATTTTAGAAAATTAAGTAAGTTTTAAGTAAGGTCTATGGGGGGGTGTAATTATAAAAAATATAAAGCCAATAAAAATATTAAACAAATGTTTCTAAAATGTTTGAATGGGTTTAACACTACTATTAAATAAATAAATAAATAAATGGCAAACATATACAAGTATTTAAGTCTCTTAAATTTCGTTCAAGTCCTATTGCACTGAAGACCCACAATATAGAGTGGTGGGCCTGTGAGCGTTAAATCTTTCGAGGCACTATGTCCTCCCGCTGGTGTGATGTTTTAGTTAAAAGGGAGAGGTGCCAGCTCAAGTATCTTCCTCGTTACTTGATCGAAGTTCAAAATAACAAAGAACGTTGCCAATAGCTCTAGTGTTAGTTATAGTACGATGTTAATATAACTCTCATTAATTCACTGTCTCCTAATGTTTACACTTAAAGATAATGCTACGTATATCCGGGGTTCGAGGATTTTATGCAGATCAGTCACAAAAACAAGAGAGAGTTCTTTAAGAGAGATGAGAATTTATTGTCGAAAACTAATTCTTGAAATACATGATTCAACAGCAATATATTTACAGAATAAATCTCACAGAAGATGTTCTTACCTTCAACAGCCCTCAGACACAATTATGAGTGTCTGAAAATACACGTACGTAAAAGATTATTCATAAGCAATCTCTCGTCAACAGCCGAAGTAATCAATATTCGCTTCAACAAACAGAGAAATACTTACTGATCGCTAGTCAAAACCAGACTAAATGATATTCGGCGAGCATCTCTCTATTTATATCCCTCACGGTTAATTCGAGAAAGACAAACTTGCATCATAGATCTTGAAATTAGTGGATTTCTCTACTAATTTCTAGAAGCATCCAGAGTCCCGAACTCGCCAAAAATGTTCACCATCATGATCACCAAGTTGCTAAAATGGTCACCGATGTCGCCAATTTGATTGCCAAAACTGATGTCAACTTGTCTTTATCGTCAAGTTCCCATGGTATCACCATTATAATGTAAGGAATGGCGTTGCTTGAGAATATTGCAATTTTAACTTAAATTAAATCTAATTAAGGGTAAGATAAAGGCGTTACACGTCCAAATACAAATTATTTACACTATTTACATAGAATTCGTAACAATATTTTTAATTCAAAAGAAAATTTTTAAGCGTGTAATACCTCAAATATCAAAATTTAAAAAAAAATAGATAATAATGTTATATACGTCATTGCATGAATTTAAAAAGGAAAAGTAATGCATGTAATTTACACTCACGTTAAGAAATTGGAATTAAAAAAATAATGATTTTAAATAAAAAAAATTATTGAAAATAGAACTACTTTAATTTCCTGAATCACACTGAATTATGTACTACGATTGCACTTTTGTATTTACTTCTAGACATATCAAAAGTATTCCTGTCAGAACAAAACGGATGTTTAACCATCTGGGAAGAGAGAAAGTACCCTCAAGCGGATTGTGAATGATTTAGTTTTCCTAATTGGCAACAACACGGAACTTCCATTCTTCATTAAAATTAAAAGGTCCAATAATTGTGAAAGCCAAGTTCGAAACAATTGATTTGTACATGAGAGAAAATTAAAATTTATCACAGTAATCCAGTTAATTCAAACAACTTTCTTCAGACTCAAAAATTGATGGAATGGATAGAGATGTTCATGAATTAAAAAAAATTTTCTAGTGTGTGAGTGAATGTAGAGTTGTATTGACGAAAAGCAATTCATGATTTTACTATGCCACACATTTATTAAAACAAATGAGTATATATATATATATATATATATATATATATATATATATAAAGAGTGTTTTTTTAGGTATATAAGATTAAGTTGGCATTACTTTCCAAGATGGCGACCGATTTAACAGCTGTCAAAAGATTTATTCTCAGTTTGGTTTGGCAATTCATCAAAACGATCATCAAGCAAGGTGTAGATTCGTCGAATGGGCCCAAAACGAGATTGCCGTTGTTGCCGATTTTCATAAGCGAATTTTTTTAGCGATGAAGCGCACTTCTTGTGGAATGGCTACGTCAACAAACAAAACTGCCGCATTTGGAGTGAAGCTAATCCAAAAGTGTATGTCGAAACACCGTTACATCCAGAAAAACTGACTGTTTGGTACGTTTTATGGGTTGGTGGAATCCTTCTTCAAAACCGATGAAGGCCACAACGTTACAGTCAATGGTGATCGGTATAGAGCCATGATTACTAACTTTTTCATTCGTGAATTGAACAATCATGATGTCCAAGAGCTGTGGCTCCAACAAGACGGCGCAACATGTCACACAGCTCGTGCCACAATCGATTTATTGAATGACACGTTTGGTGACCGCCTAATTTCACGTTTTGGACCTGTGAATTGGCCTTCAAGATCTTGTGATTTAACACCGCTAGACTATTTTTTGTGGGGCTATGTAAAGTCATTGGTCTATGCGGATAAGCCACAAACGCTTGACCATTTGAAAGACAACATTCGCCGTGTTATTGCCCATATACGGCCACAAATGTTGGAAAAAGTCATCGAAAATTGGACGTCCAGATTGGACTACATCCGAGCCAGCCGTGGCCGTCCTTTGCCAGAAATTATATTTAAAATGTAATGCCACAAGATTATCTTTCGAATAAAAAAAATCATGTCAATCGAATATTACATCGTTGTTTTATTGCAATTTAAAGTTCTATACCTCTAAAAAAACACCCTTTTTTATATTTATATATATTGGGATTCACATTATTTCGCATAATTTTTTATATCTTAATTTTTTTCCTAAAGGATTTTTTCTTATTGTTCCTCTCTATAAGAGAATCATTATTGTTCTTTTTTAATAATTTCATTTTACTTTACTGTCCGGTGTATCGTCTAGGTGATTAGGAATGGCCTTATGCAATGTGGCTCAGTGTTTTTCTATTACGTCGAGAATTTCTGCTGTACTAGAAAGATGGATCCATAAAGTATTACTTAACTCTACATCGCTAACCTGATTCAGCAACAACTCTAGAATTTATAATAGGTCACCAGTTTAGTCCAAATACTCTTTTTGTATCTACATTTGTTGTGTCTCTTGAACTTCAATTACTTCTTCTTTGTCATCGTAGATTTTAGAACTCTTTCACTTGGTATCTTATTTTATTTTATTATACTACACACACACACACACATATATATATATATATATATATATATATATATATATATATATATACTAGCTGTTATACCCGTTCTTCGCACTGATGAATTCAAACATTAAACAGTACATATTAAAGTTTACAGAAGTTTTTAATGATTTAACTTTACGAAAATTGCAAATTAAACAAAAATAAAAAAAATCTTTTTGCATATCTGTGCTGAACAAAAAATAGTTTTTGTTAAATTTTAAGTCTGTAGTCTAATGGCTTATAATTTTTTTTTTTACTTATAACACCTCCGTAGCTCCCTTGCGGGTCGACTTTTGAAAACAACTTCCTAAACTGATCTCTGCTCAGCAAAAGTAACATACTGCTACAAATTTGGTGTAATTAGTGCTAAAATAGTGTAAAAAAAATATTTATATCTGTATGTGTAATACATTGATATTACTTTCTATCGTCTTTACTTTATGCTAAAATTGTAATATTCGCAAACAACGCCGTTCCTTACATTATAATATGAATCCAATGGAAACATAGCGCAATGTTGGCTAAAGAATCATGTTGACATCATTTCTGGCAACCATGTTGGCAACTTCGCGATTGTTTGAATGATGCAGGAGTAGATATTCTGTAGCGCCACCTGGTAGGGAGCTGCAACAAAGAGGCTAGCAGAAAAACCTTCTCCACAGAAAAACACATATATACGCCAATTTTCATAGTGATCGCTTTGTGTACGGTGTTGGAGAGAAGCGAGGCTATATATACAACCATTTATAAATACATATAATCACAATTCTATAATTCAGCAAAAAATTGAAGTTATCCTAAAAGAATCCCCTTTCAAAATATCAATGGTGAATATAGGAGCAATAATAAAATACTAACGTTTTCAAACAAACTAAAAATTTATAACATACAAATTTATAAAATAGACAATTACGTCCTCGATCTCAGGACCGATAAATGGGTTAAATTAGTTTGAGGGTGCCGAACTTGCTCCCTTTTGTAACTTGGTAAAAGCAACCTAAGAATATCCAAATTCTTAAAATTTTAAAACAGTTAAGACTTTACAAATTAAGCTATTCACCGTCGCATTCTGAAAGATACTATAAAAGAAAAATATTAATATTCTAAAACCACTAATTGCATAATATTTCTGATCCACCAAACATCAAAGATAATGCGCCATTTAACAATTATTTTGCTAGAAAAGTTTAAAGGTAATATTATCCAGCCTCTTTATCCCCTTAAATGTTGGTTAAAAGTTACGAGATTCGCTCCCCAGTAGCAGAGTTTTTTTACTCATGTCCATAAATTAAGGATAATGAAGTTCAGGCAAAGAAAGAGACAGAAGCAAAACAAATTTGACTTATTTGTAAAGTCTATTTATTAAACAAAAGGCAAAGAGCAAAAAGTATGATATATGTTTGCAATAATTAATAAAAATTGCGATTTTTACTCCCTGCAGCAAATTTTAAAAAAGAGCCTATTTACGAAAAACAGTATAACATGGTTAGTATGATGGTTAATACGGAGTATGTCTCCCGAACGATGCAATACAGGCCTTACAACGCCTAGGCATGCTGAGTATCAAATTATCCATCTCATCTTGGGGATTATTACACCACTCATCAAGCAATCCCCTTCGAAGTTCCCTTAGACAGGTGGGAGTGGGTTAACGGTCTGCAATTCATCGATCAAGCATATCCCACACATGCTCTATGGGATTCAAGTTCGGTAAGTATGCTGGCCAATTCATACGGGTGATATCCTCCGTTTGAAGGCATGTGTCTACAATGTCTGCACGGGGAGGACGGGTGTTATCATCCATAAGCAGAAATTCAGCCCCCATGGCACCCCGAAACGAACGTACATGTTGTTCCAGAATGACATCCCGACAGATGTGGCCTGCCATCGTTACACTCTGAACATGCAGGTCAGTTCTGGGACCAAGAATAATTCCTCCCCAAACGAGCCATCCTGCACCACCGTAACGGTGTCGTTCTATGGTGTTCTCTTGGTGGTAACGGGTACCTGACGCTCTCCATATTAAAGTCCGGCGAGAATCAGACTGCAAAGTAAACCTGGACTCGTCGGATAACATCACACAAGACCACTGCTGTGGTGTCCCCAATGCATGCTCTCTACTCCAGGTTAATCGCAGGCGACAGTGAGTTGCGGTAAGTGGAACACATCTGACAGGCTACGAACATATAGGCCAATGTGCCCTAAGCATCTGTACACGGTCTGCCTTGAAACTGTCGTACAGGTAGCTGAAGAGGGCTGACGAAACAGGTCTGATGATGTGCTCCGTCTGTTTCTTATGTCAGTAACTGCCAAATGCCGGTCCTCATTTGGCGTTGTAACTTGGAGGCGACCGGTGCTGTAACATCTACTCTCAATACCATCATCTTGGAATCGTTGCCAAAGCCTGGAGATGACACTCTGGGCGATTCCAAGTTCCTCGGATACTTCCAGCTGGGTACGTCCACATTGCAGTCGTCCAATAATTCTACCACGTAAAAATCATCCAAATGCTTCCTTTGGGCCATAACTATGCGATTATTGCACTGAAAGGCTGTTAAAGAGCATGTGAACTAGTTTACTTCTTTGCCACCATTCCTTATATACCACTCTCTTACACTCTCGTCATTCTGACGTACTATCCGCGCCATCTGCTGGTTTTCTGTAATTTACATATTCTTCTTCATGATGTGTGTGATAATTCTACAGATGAAAATTTTATTTTAGAGTTCAATTTCTCTGTGATTCTGAATCATCCTTAATTTGTGGACATGAATGTGCATAGGCAAGCGTATGCAGTCTATTGAGTGAAAAAAATGATATAAATAAGTACATTTTAGTATGAAATAAATAATTCTTCGCAAACACTGTAGAGGTCATTTTATTGCATCCCAAAGCCCTCAGGAATGTTTGTTAGATAACCACCCAAAAAACAGAATGTAAGGACGGATATATGCGTCCAGGGCACATAACGGACGAATTGAGCAATATGGATATATACGCCAGTGACATTTAAGGGGTTAGAGATGATTCAGATAGCTGTAAATGTTTTAAAGGAGAACTGGAACTATTCATTGACCTAATGCGATATTAAAGACTTCAGCGGCTGTGTGTGTGTCATTACGATTCTGGTATTTTAGATTTAAAGGATGTTATTGTTTATTTAAGGTGTGTTAACTGCTTCTTGTGAATTAAATATTTAGTATTTCTTGGAAAATTCCAGAATAACATACAATTAACAGCGAAAAAACCTACCTGTTATTTACGTGAACCTTTGCTACCTTTGGAAAACGATATGGTACGTAACTATCATTGCATGTATGCGTAGAGTCAAGTTAACCGGTGACTCAAATTAGTAGAATGATTGCAAATTTATTAATGAAACAAGTATGAACAGATGCATTTCCGAATACGAATCGAAGCATATAAACAAAGAAACACTATAACAGCTAGTTTACTATAGGAAAAAAGGTACTTATTCGAAACAAAATTTAGAATGTTCCAAAAACGGTTCTCTAAAGTATTCCACTGACAGGAACTCAGAAAAAATAGGAGTTTTATCTTTTTCATATCAGTCAACGTACGCGATTTAACTCTCTTCTGAGCTGCCTCGACCTTTGTTTCAAAGGTCATTTAAATAGTTCTATGTTAATAATCTACAAAGATTGATCCTAAAGTCTTCTCGATGATTCCTTGGTGATATAATTTTCGCCAAGTTTGTTACTAATGGTGAAAAAGTCATTTACTTGGTAACCATGCCTTAATCTTATCTCTAATTTACTCTTAACAGTAAACTTAGCCTGCAAAACATCTTCCCACAACAAGAGCACGCACCACTTCAGGAAGAAAAAAAACACGTAATATACTTTATTATACATATAACGCAACATAGTCAGATTAAGGTTATAAAGCTGAAGCATTTCTTATTTGAATAAATGATCCAGATTTTGAGCCTCTATCCTTACTAATATTATAAATGCGAAAGTTTGTTTGGATGTTTGATCGCCTTTCCCTCAAAAGCAACTAAATGCATTTTAAAGACACTTTGCAGTAATATGGTTGAAACATTGAAATAATTCATATGTTATAATTTAAAATATTGTGTGAAGTGTCTAAAATATAACGATATTTGTCAAGTAAGTAGGAAAAATTTCTGTCATCTGCTAGCAATTCTGGCGTGAGCTGCAAAAAAGCCAGCGGCAGCATATTTCTATCTTTAATTTCTGAAGAAAACCATTTTTGTTTTGCCTACGCAATGAGATCGCTTCTAATTTATTCCTGTGATAAGTGTAATCCCTATTTTTTTTATTTTGGAATAAAACTAAATTTTGAAGGGATAGGTTGTTTTTTTAAATCTATCTTTATTTGAATAGCTGTTATTGATTTTTTTATGGGTAAGTCATTATCGCCAAAATAGTAACCCATAAAACAATAAAATATACTAATTTATTTTTATGCACTTTATTTTTGAATTTATACTTCTTATTGCGCGTTTGAAAAAAATAGGAAGAGGGTAAATTTTTACGATGTGCGCGCAACCGTTATGGATGTGAGGCACACTGTCATGGATGCACCCGCGCACTGTTTTCTAATATTGTAACGTGGTAAGGAACAAGGCGATATTACCCAATACAAAGTTTATTTTGTAGTAGGATCTTACACGGGCACCACCACAACTAAAGACTTATACACAGCTGCAGTTCTTTTATATCCACACCTGGTGGAGAATTCTAGAATGATCATTAGGGGAAGATTAACTTAAATTCAATTTACATAATTTGCAAATGTCCATAATAATATTAATTAACACTCCAAGCGTTCCACACGGAAAATTCTGTCATTTTAAAGATGCTTCGAAAATGCACTGCATGGTTTTTTTTACCTTCAAGTAACATTCTCAAAAGCGGTTGAGCCGTACGTTTCTGAAATGCTTTCCCCCTTTTAAAGGTTTAACATCTTGAAAGATAATTAGGGATGGTGGAAGCCACACAGCAGGGCACTGATAGGAAGTTTTATGGCTCGCAGGGAACACCGTGTTTTGACCCTGGAGCAATCGTAAAAAAACGGGCGAAAATTTCTTTAGACCCCAGGAAGTGTTTGTTTGTTAGCTTGCATTTTAAAAGTTTTGAAAAGTCTCAACGCATAAATAAAATATATTACACAATTCTATTTTGGTTTCATATTAATTTGAAACTGTAACAAGTTGGCGCGTGTTAGGGCAATCTGCTTTTTATATAGTTAGACAAATTACATTTTTAAGTATATTCTTTCGCTTCATTTTTCTTATCTTAATCAATGCTTTCGTTTTTTGAAACATGATTATTTCATTATAAGATGCCAATAATAATAATAATATAAAAACATCAAACACTTTAAAATTTGAAACCTTTTCAACTTTCCAACCACTAAAAATGAATAAATTTAAACTTCATCAAATAATTTGAAACATTTTCTTACACTTTGATAAAAATAATAACGAGAAAAAAACTAATTAAGATCTATTAGTTTTGGTTCTTTTTAGATTTCAAAGCCCGAGTGTTCAGGGAAGTGTACGTGCAGTGCCTAGTTATATATTGTTAAAATACACCGAATTATATTTGAATTTTAAGTGCTTGAACTTCAGTTTATATCAAAGACAACATGAATGAAGATTTTCCCACATTTTTTTATAACTTGAATGTTTGAATAAATGGTAATCAGAAATATACGGAAACATTTACAATAGACATTTATGCATATAAATAAACATAAAAATCAATTTTAAATTCGAGCTATTCAAAAACAATCGAATTATTATTCAAAATTATCTATTTATGCAAAATACCTCAGCATTTATCTTTTTTTAAAGACTAACTGAATAAGTAATTAAAATCTGGATATTTTTTACAAATTTCGACAGTATAAAGGTAGAATTTTATGTTTGAAATTCCATTTGAAATTTCGAAAAAAATGTATCGTGCAGTTAAAAAGTATTAAGTTCTAGCAATTCTTTCAGTATAATATAAATTTCAAATTTTATTATATAGCTTCTTTGGTATTTTTTAATATATTTCGAAAATTGCATACAATTCAGTTGAAAACTGCATGCTAAGAGCAAAAAATATACTAAAAAAATTGTTGAAAATACAATACAGTTTTACATAGAAGCAAAACTGAGAAGCAAAGCGTAGGAATGAAATATTTTGAGTATATCTGAAGTAGTTTTCGAAATATTTATTTTAAAATTCAGAAAATTTGTGTGTGTTTTGTTATACTTAATATTAATTAAATGGTTAAAATAATATGTTAATAATAGTCATATAATCATTTGACGACGCATTCATATACTAATAAAAATTATAATGGTAATTGATGCGAATGTCAAGAATTTTATGTAATTTTAAATTCAGATATTAAGATATTGATGTAGAAAATATAAAACGACCATCTAAAATACTTGAAAAATGCAGTCTGCTATAAAATGATCTTGACAAACAAAATGCGGCATTTTCACTTACTATGGCAGAGCCGGCTTAGTCAAGGGCGATCTGGAAAAACAGAGAGAGAACCTCGGTTTTGATGGATGCCGCTCTAGCTTTTAAAGTTTCCAGGGAAAAAAATATAAATTACAAATGCAAAAATAAGTCTTGTAATTTTCCATACATTTTTATAACAACGAATTGTGGAATTGGCTTTCAATACATTGTTGTGTTTGACAAGATCAAAGGCAACCAACCCTACTTTAGAAAAATTTGTACTACTTTTTCGTATAACCGTATTCCTTTTAAAACTAAGTCATGCAACCAAAATACACCTTTTGCAATCTTAAAAATTTATGTAAACTGAAACGGTTAATTTTAATTTATGCAACGTGTGATATGTTCATAATTAACCATTTCCGTCTAAAAAGTTTACATGAAAAAGAAGTTTGGACTCCCTCATTCATTATGGAGTTATATAAGATTCTAACATTAAATTTTATTTTTCACCGAATAGGGTCGAGTGGTAGTGTATCGTGCTTCCACACCACAGGTCTTGGGTTCTTTTATCGGGCTGGGCAAGGTCGACTCTGCCTTTCATCCCCGCTACATTGGGTCGTTAAATGAGTACCAAGCTTGCTTGGGGTCTTAAACACTGAAGGTCTATCTTCAGACAAACCTCCAAATCGGGACATCTGTTCATGCAACTGAGCACCCAATGGTCATGTATATTGGGATGGGCATAGTAGTTCCTGGCCCTCATGGATTGCTGTGCCACTGAGTTTGAGTTTTAAGTTTGAGGATTGCCTCACTTTGGGGATATCCCTTAGATAAACATGTATTTCTACACATTTGCAATTAAACATTTTTCTTCCAATTACGTTTATTTCAGAAGGAACTGTGATTTTTCAAATGTATTTGCTTAATAACATGTATATTTGTGTATTATATTAAAATTTTGATCAATCCAAAATTACATGTTTCTTGCTTCTCTAAAAGCTTTTAGGATTTTAGAACTGATCTTATAATCGACATACGTTTTATAGTAGTATATTAAAAAATGATAAAAACATTTGTATAATTGTGTGAACTTTTATGCCTCATTTATAAATGCACTCAGGAACATTGAAAATAATGACGCAAGAAGAAAGCATCGCATTGAAATGAAACTTAATACACATTATGACACAGATGAGATATCGATTTGATCTCAAACACAAGATAATTAAACAAATACAGGATATGCCACGACAAAAATACTGGGAGACTTCAACAGCACGTTGGACCACCTCCAGCTGCAATACATGCCGCCACACGGTCCGGCATTGAGTTGATTAGACACCTTATGTTGTCCTTAGGCAGATGGGCCCACAAGTCTTAAACGGCCAACTCTAAATCATGTACAGAGTAACACGATGACATCTGCCGTTTTAGCTGATCCCACACGTGCTCTACAGGGGATAAATCGGGAGAGCGGGCCAGCCATGGAAGAGTCTGAAAAAGACGTAGGAAGTCTTGAGCAACTATTGCTGTATGCGGACGAGCATTATCTTGCTGAAACATTGCCCCCGGAAGACCATTTATGAAAGGTTCTCATTGGGTTGAAGAATATCATCAACGTAACGTTGGACCGTCAAAGTTCCACACATCACAATTAAAATGGACCGGCTATCATAGGCTATGGCCCCCCAGACCATTACACCAGCTGTGCGGGCAGTGTGACGTAGAACAGTGTAAGGGGAATTGTACCGCTCACCAGGGCGCCTCCACACCCGTTGACAGTTATCATCTGTCCCCAAAACAAACCGGGATTCATCCTTAAACACAACCTTTTGCCAATCTGTCACATTCCACATTGATCTGGCTTGGCAACACTGTAGACGCAGTTGCCGATGTTCCGGTGTTAAAGGGAGTGCACGGAAAGAGTGCTTGAATTTAAGATTTGCTTCTGCAAGGTGTCTGGAAATTATTTGGGGAACAATTGCTACGCCTACGTCTGCTAGTATCGTTGAACGAGTCACTGTGGGGTTCACAAGTGCTTGCCGCACGATCCTTCGATCCTCTCTCCTCGTGGACTTCCTGGTCGCTCTAGACCCGGTTTTCCGCACGTGGATAGCTTCTCGTGTACACTGCTCCCAACAAATTCTAACGACATACTACGAACGATCCACCTCACCAGCAACACGGCGCGTCGACAAGCCTGCATTTTTCATCCCGATGATCAGGCCTCTCTCAAACTCGCTTAACTGTGAGAAATGCCTTCTAGTACGTTTATTTGGCATGTTTCGCTTACCAAATTCTTCCTACAATTCGCGGGTAATCGTCACGTTTTTGGATCTTCGAATTTGCGCTGGCTTATATAGCACCCTCTTCCTGATTTTCGCGCCTCCTCGGCGTGTATGAGAATGCGTATTGGCACAAAACTTGGATCATTGGCATATCACATTACGCTGTACTTATTTTCAAAGTTACGCGATTGTACTTAGCTTCCTATTTGGGTCGCTATTTTCAATGTTCCTGAGTGTATAAAAAATTGCTTTCAGCTACAGTGTTTAAAATGTACATGAAATAAGTGGAGGAGTAGGATATTTACATATTATGAATATTTTTGACTGCAGTAAGATATATTTATATTTCAGTTTCTTTACAATTTGAATTGAAGTTGTAAACCATTTTGCGAATAATTTGATATTGAATATAAACTCATAGGCTGTTTAATAGTAAAGTATTTTATTTTTTTACCAGCACACATTAAAATAAGCCTCATTTGCAGTTATATGATCAGCTTTAGTAATATTTAAATTTTCAAAAATAGTCTACACGTACGAAAATTCTTTCAAAACTACACACCGCATCTCTCTCTCGTACTATGTCTTCCCTACAGCAGGATAGATTTGTGTATACTTAAAAAATTTAATACATGATACATTTTCTAATGTTAAAATTGTTTTTAAAATTTGGTATGGATACATTGGGGAACTGTCGGTTAACTTCACTGAACAAAATTGTTTTAAGTGTACTGTTTTGAAAGACAAAATTAATTAGGGAGAACTTTTCTCAGAATAGAAGTTGTAACGACTGAATTGTGTGAAAATGTAGTTATCGATGTGGGACATTTTTCCTTGTAATAAAAGAAACAGAGAGATAAGAAATTAAACTTGGGTAGAAAATGGTTAGAAGTACTGTCATTCGAATTTGAAGAAGCATATCCCTCACTAAAATTAAAAATAATTGATTGAATGTGTGTTATGTCCATCACAAATGCCGATGTAGAAACGAAATTTTTATTTAATACAAGAAATTCGAAAAGGAGAACACTAGGAATGAAAATTTAGATTTCTTCCGAAAAATATTCAGTTAACTTAAAAATATCATTTATATGATTTTAGTTAAAATAATTAAAAAATATTGAAATCCATTTTTATGCTATTTTAAATTAAAAATATAATTGAACAGAGAAAGATCGGTTTTATTTCATAAATATAATCATCGTATGCACCATTTATTGTCTTATTGTTTAAAAAAAGAGATGGAGCCTTTATTCTTTTTACCTCATTACTTTTTTAATAAACGGGAAAGTGAGCGCGTTTTCTTACTCTCATATTCAAAAATGAATACAGAATGCTTTTTTCTGCTTCAAATTGCAATACCAAAAAATATATATATATTTTAATTTTTAAAAAAAAATGACAGAAGAATAAATTTTGTTTGAAGAAAATATAATTATTTTTCAACTTCTAACACACTATTTATTTCATTTTTTTCCTTTTTTTAACCCTTCATTTTGTTTTAATTTTGCTGTGACTAAACATATAGGGGAAACAAATGAGTTTCACTATAGCTTTCATACAAGATTGCCCAAGTCAACTTAAGAGTCACAGGGGTGTTGAAAATGTTTCGAGAGCACAAAATACAAACAATTTTCGACTAGAAATAATTCTTTGAGATTAAAATGAAATAATTTGATTCTTTTACACATTTCTTATAAAGGAATAAAGTTTCAAAAAAGTATAAACTATCTAAAATATAATCATAATTTTAAAAATAATAAGCACATAAAAATAAGAAAAATTTTTGTAAGAAACAAATAGTGAGTTTTACGACGCGCATGATATTTTCTGCAATAATAATTCTAATTACTAGCAATAAGTTGATTTATAAAGTCAAATATATCCTTATTACATGCTAGCTTATCTTATAAAAATAAAATAAAAATAATATTTTTAAAAATAAAAAAATACATTTTTTTAAAAATTTTTTTAAAAATTCAATTTTGTTGAAATATTTCAAAAAATTAAAAATTTATAATACTATAACTAGCTAGGATTTGAAGATTATGATAGAATTTATAATTCTGTAAAGTTTTATACATCAAAGTATGATAGTTTTTGAAACGCAATGCGCGTAATTGAAAAAAAACACAAACTGAGAAAAAGGGCTTTAAAGTTTTAAAATTGAATTTGAGAAAATAAATCCTAAAACTTACACGCTAAAATTCTACAGGATAAAAATATATACCTTCCTGTTCCTGAAACAGCTCAATTTCTTTTACTCTTTTAATTTTCTTGGCTCTGCGAGCTTCAAAAGATGACTGTAGACACCTCTGTCGTGACGTAAAGATTCGACGATTGTCACGTTCAGCCAGGGACACACAAACATTTCTGTTAATTTTCAAGCCAAATTTCTAAAATAGAAATAAGAATTTGATTTCCATCATTAAAAACACTGGTTTCTAGATTTGCAGCAATCTCTGCAATCTGAAGCCTAGAACCAATCGTCTTAGGACAAAACTTCCAAATTAATGAATTTTAACTTTCATTAGGATTCTGTGTCTTACCTCCTAAACATTTCTTCAGGGTGCCGGATGAGATAAGTCTGCAAATACAGGCTTAATTACATCTTGAACAGCTTTAGCAACTGATTGTTTGTGTTTATAATTTTGTAAATTATTATTAATTGCGGCATTATACTTACACCATGTATTTGGATTTGTAGGACAAAACCAGTGTATCGGTTCATCATCAGTGCTGCAAGAATGACCCCAAACAGCCCAAATGGCTTTCCGCATTTCCTTTACACTAGTAGAATTGCATCGAATAGCATTACCATAGTAATGCGCAAGTTTATCAATTAAACTATCTGTAAACCTACCTTTACCGCCAATAGTTTTACCATCAGATAGTTCCTTTTTACTATATACTAATTTAAGCTTCATAAGTCTTGTACCCATTCTCTTTTGCACATGGCCTACACATTCTATTTTCTGAATAAGATAGTCATCGCCGTATGGCTTGTTTTAAGAAAGGGCATTGAATGTTTTTGTGTCGCCATCTCCTATGTAGTTCGAATATTTCAGGTTGTGAAGCTTTTTCTGATCGATTAAAAATCCTCAACATCCCGTCAACCTCCATCTTACCAGCAGAGCCAGAATAATTTTTTCTACATGAAATCTTATGCGCTCTTTGCCATTTTTATTGTACTTGATACCAAATTTTACCCCTTTATAACTGTCGCATCCATTGCAAAATGAGGACAACACTTCCCTATACAAAACCTTACCTGTTTCGGCCCCTATTACAGTACATACTCCAATGAACGATGAATGTCCTCTCGTCTGCCAGGTACCATCACCACTTACCGTTAAAAGGTTATCAGGTGACGAAGAATATTCTTCGACAGCTGCCATTTTCATGCTTTCTTCAGCGACTTCCTTCATAACACGTGAAAGTTTATTATTAATAACATCATGTGATTTTTGTTCAACAGGATTAGGAAGACTCATTACAGCACAAAAAAGGTTTTTAATGACTCTAAACCTTGGCCTATGCATCTCATTGCTAAAATAGATCTTCTGTTAATTTCTGAGCATTATTTTTATTCCCAGTGTTTTCACAGCTTGAAAAAGTACAAACACTCCCAGTTTTTACAACATATTTCAAAATTCGAACATAAACCACGAGTGGACTTTTCATTAATTTTTAATGGTTTATGACATTTTAAACAACATGATACTGATAAAATAGAGCTAAAAGTTGAAATAAAATCAAAAATACGATATCCTTTGAAGAGTTTTTTCACTTACCTTAACAAGATTTGACTTTAATAAAGTCTGATATCCTGAGATTTTATTACTGGAAGCACACATTTTTATCTCTCCTTTCTGCAACATATGAGAACATACCTTCATGATTTGGTTCCCTCTAAATCTTCTTTTCTTAGGACGAAGGTCTACGATGAGTATTTTCCATTTCAATTGAGAATTTTAAATTTTGTTAAACGGTTTTAAACAACACTGTTTTGAATTTCGATAAGTCATTTCAAACAAACGTGCTAGCATTACCAAAACAGAATCAAAACACATTAAAAAAAGTGTGTGTTGAGTTGCAAGCTTCCTTCTCAATTAAGCAAGTGTTTAAAATATTTCATGAGGCTTTTTAAAAACAGAAAAATAAAACGTATGCGGAAATCAAAAATAAGTGGGTGTGGCATGTAGCCATTTAAACATTGTTATTACTAAATTGCTGTTTGGAATTTTTCGAATAACTTTCGAAGTTTTTATAGTACTATCACGTGGTTGGTATCAAAATGTTCAAAAGAAAATGAGGAACAACATATATTTTTTTCGAAAATTCGAAAAAATAGAAGATTAACACCCCTGTGACCCCTTAACAGCTAGCTGTAAACGATTGATTTCTTTGTTTTTACTTGACAAAGGTACCTAACTATGTCATAAAATTGTCCCCGTTCGACCTCCCAAGTTTTAAAATGGGGAAAAGGAAAGAAGTCTGTTGCATTTATAAGGCGAACGGAAAAATAAGAATAAACGCTTTCGGAATAACTTTTCAGCATGAAGCTAACCACCCAGAGGGTTAACGAAATTATAATTAAAGTTAACAAACAAGTATCTGGGAGGTTCGAAGCTAAGAATAATAAATTACGAAAGTCATGATTAAAGTTAAAAAAGTATATGGGAGGCTCAAACTCGAACCGTCTGCATGATAGAGCAGTGCTCTAAGCGTTCGGCCGCTTAGAGCTTATCAGTTCGTGACAATATTTTAATATGTCAATTTTTAGGTGGTAGGGGACTGATATTTGGGGGTTCGCAATAACTATTGTTATAAACGATATCTGTTGGGACGCATCCCCTTCTATTGCTTTTTAGCCAATATCTCGGCACCCGAGCCTGAAAGCCTATTTGTACCTGACTTATTCAATCCCTCTCTATCTTCTCTACCAGTTATTATAATTTCATGTGTTTGTGTGTGTGTGTGCTCTTAGGGCTATTTCTTCCATAGTTTTTTTAATTGTCTTGAACTTTTTTAAAACTTGTTAAATTTGTTTAAATTCACAATATCTTCACTGCTGTTCGAGTCTCGGACTTGAAGTTTGAACCAACTGTTCCACTCGTCGAGACCCATCCAGTCATCTACTTTATTTCCATTGTGTTGGCATGGGAGGGCTTAAGCACTAAAATATCATGCTCACATGTTAATCCAATGGGGACTGGAAAAAGTTCACCCCCCAAGGAATTGAGCTTGGAACTTGAATGTTGGAAATCCGCCATATTTTCGTATTGGCACGAGCGTTACGTGGAATTGGTCTCCTTCCGGTATTCCCCCTGCAGAGCTTCCGCAGTAATAACTCGAACCCTATGCCACCTTGGTCGACCGCATCGGCTGGATTCAATTGTTCTCCCTATGAGCACCCTAGAATTATTTTCTTAGGACCATAGCCCCATTTCTTCACCTATATTTAACATTTTAAAATTATTTTAAAGTTTAAATTCTTTTTAAATTTCGCATAGCTTCGAGGATTTTTAAGCTTCGTTAATGAAACTCGGACCATAGGTTTTGATCGTTGAGCTCTTTCGTCTGTTATATTTCGTGTGTAGATAGTGGGCCTAGGGAGGGCGTTATCTCTAAAATTAGAATCCCCATGTTATTCCTATGGGGTTCGATCTTTTGATGACGTAACGACTTTACAGGGATAGAAGGATGAAACTTTGGGATCACCTACTATTCTGTGTATCGTTGGTCACACCGAGTAGTTGATGGCCCCAATGATGGTCATTTACGCCACAGTTGTACCCCCCGGGGGGAGTTACTTTCGTTTTTCTTTTCTGAGCTGTTTTCTTTTCCCCATTTGCAACTACAGACTCCGGACCGTTTTGAATGGATTCCCCTTGTTTTCACACAATCAGACCGAGATTTTAGTTGCTCGGTGCCCTACTTCTATTTTATTTAATAATTTTATATTTTCTTTTTAATTTAAAATGACCATAATTCAAGGGCTCTTAAGGCGGATGTCTTAATTTTATCATGAGCGATTCTTCCCACCGAGGCATTCAATATGAGGACTCAGATGTCACATTCGGTTTAACTCATCTCCAGATACAGTCTGCCGAAACCCCCATGTTATTGGTTCTATTGTCCCTGTGCGAGAGTGTTTAAATTTATTTAAATCTCGTGATTATCTCGGTTCTGGCTTGTCCGATTGAATTAAGGAGTCACAGGGGTGTTAAAAATGTTTCGAGAACACAAAATACAAACAATTTTCGACTAGAAAAAATTCTTTGAGATTAAAATGAAATAATTTGATTCTTTTACACATTTCTTATAAAGGAATAAAGTTTCAAAAAAGTATAAAATATCTAAAATATAATCATAATTTTAAAAATAATAAGCACATAAATATAAGAAAAAAATTTGTAAGAAACAAATAGTAAGTTTTAAGATGCGCATGATATTTTCTGCAATAATAATTCTAATTACTAGCAATAAGTTGATTTATAAAGTCAAATATATCCTTATTACATGCTAGCCTATCTTATATAAATAGAATAAAAAATAATATTTTTAAAAATAAAAAAGTACATTTTTTAAAAAAATTCAATTTTTTTTGAAATATTTCAAAAATTAAAAATTTATAATACTATAAATAGCTAGGATTTGAAGATTATGATATAATTTATAATTCTGTAAAGTTTTATACATCAAAGTATGATAGTTTTTGAAACGCAATGCGCGTAATTGAAAAAAACACAAACTGAGAAAAAGGGCTTTAAAGTTTTAAATTGAATTTTAGAAAATAAATCTAAACACTTACATGCTAAAATGCTCCAGGATCCTAAGATATACCTTCCTGTTCCTGAAACAGCTCAATTTATTTACTCTTTTTAATTTTCTTGGCTCTGCGAGCTTCAAAAGATGATTCTAAGCGCCTCTGTCTTGACGTAAAGATTCGACGATTGTCACGTTCAGCCAGGGACACACAAACATTTCTGTTAATTTTTAAGCCAAATTTCTCTAAAATAGTAATAAGTTTTTGATTTCCATCATTAAAAACACTGGTTGCTAGATTTGCAGCAATCTCTGCAATCTGAAGGCTAGAACCAATCGTCTTAGGACAAAACTTCGAAATTAATGAATTTAAACTTTCATTAGGATTCTGTGTCTTACCTCCTAAACATTTCTTCAGGAGTGCCGGATGAGATAAGTCTGCAAATACAGGCTTAATTACATCTCGAACAGCTTTAGAAACCGAGGGTTTGTGTTTATAATTTTGTAAATTATTATTAATTGCGGCATTATACTTACACCATGTATTTGGATCTGTAGGACAAAACCAGTGCATCGGTTCATCATCAGTGCTGCAAGAATGACCCCAAACAGCCCAAATGGCTTTCCGCATTTCCTTTACACTAGTAGAATTGCATCGAATAGCATTACCATAGTAATGCGCATGTTTATCAATTAAACTATCAGTTAACCTACCTTTACCGCCAATAGTTTTACCATCAGATAATTTCTTTTTACTATATACTCTAATTTAAGCTTCCTAAGTCTCTTTTGCACATGGCCTACACATTCTATTTTCTGAATAAGAAGGTCATCTGTACGGCTTGTTTTCAGAAAGGGCATTGAATGTTTTTGTGTCGCCATCTCCTATGTAGTTCGAATATTTCAGGTTGTGAAGCTTTTCTGATCGATTAAAAATCATCAACATCCCGTCAACCTCCATCTTACCAGCAGAGCCTGGATAATTTTTTCTACATGAAATCTTATGCGCTCTTTGCCATTTATTGTACTTGATACAAAACTTTACCCCTTTATAACTGCCGCATCCTTTGCAAAATGAGGACAACACTTCCCTATCCAAAACCTTACCTGTTTCGGCCGCTATTACACACAGTACATACTCCAATCAACGATTAATGTCCTCTCGTCTTCCAGGTACCATCACCACTTACCGTTAAAAGGTTATCAGGTGACGAATAATTTTCTTCGACTGCTGCCCTTTTCATGCTTTCTTCAGCGACTTCCTTCATAACACGTGAAAGTTTATTATTAATAACATCATATGATTTTTCTTTAACAGGATTAGGAAGACTCATTACAGCACAAAGGGTTTTTAATAACTCTAAACCTTGGCCTATGCATCTCATTGCTAAAATAGATCTTCTGTTAATTTATGGAGTATTATTTTTATTCCCAGTGTTTTCACAGCTTGAAAAAGTACAAAAACTCCCACAGTTTTACAACGTATTTCAAAATTCAAACATAAACCACGAGTGGACTTTTCATTAATTGTTAATGGTTTATGACATTTTAAACAACATGATACTGATAAAATAGATCTAAAAGTTGAAATAAAATAAAAAATATGATATCCTTTGAAGTTTTCACTTACCTTAACAAGATTAGACTTTAATGAAGTCTGAATTTCTGAGATTTTATTACTTGGAGCACACTTACTTGTATCTCTCCTTTCTGCAACATATTTATGAGGACATACCTTCATGAATTGGTTCTCTCTAAATCTCTCTCTTCTTTTCTTAGGACGTTTACCTGAAGGTCTACGATGAGTATTTTCCATTTCAATCGAGAGAATTTTGTTTTCAATTTTGATAAACGGTTTTAAACAACGCTGTTTTGAATTTCGATAAGTTATTTCAAACAACGTGCTAGCATTACCAAAACAGAATCAAAACACATTAAAAAAGTGTGTGTTGAGTTGCAAGCTTCCTTCTCATTTAACCAAGTGTTTAAAATATTTCATGAGGCTTTTTAAAAACAGAAAAATAAAACGTATGCGGAAATCAAGAATAAGTGGGTGTGGCATGTGGCCATTTAAACATTGTTATTACTAAATTGCTGTTTGGAATTTTTCGAATAACTTTCGAAGTTTTTGTAGTACTATCACGTGGTTGGTATCAAAATGTTCAAAAGAAAATGAGGAACAACATATATTTGTTTCGAAAATTCGAAAAAATCCAAGATTAACACCCCTATGACCTCTTAAGGTTAGTATCGTTCATTTCTGCTCGTGACCGTCTTTCGTCCTTGGTGCAGCGTGTCCTGCTCAAGATTTTTAGTAATATTTTAACCTTGTTACGCCGAAAAGTATAGCTTCTAACGTGTGTACATAAGTACACACACACACGCACACACACACGCACACACACACACTTTTTTTATGATTTTATTATGCCCTTTTAGTAGTAACCATTTGATCTTTATATCAAAATAAATACTTTTATTGCTGCTGGAACTTAAAGTAGATAAACTTTGTCATTCACACTACATCATTTAGACAAATTTGCATAATTTGTTTGTGGTTTGTAGTTTATTATAAAGCTATAATTGTAATTAAATAGGCAGTTATTGCATTTTTGAAGTTTAAAAATAATTATAACTAGTGTACTGTATTTTTTGGGGTGAGTGAGTGAGTGAATATTAACATCGCACTGTTCAGCTACACGAGAACTTTTATTAACGGACCACGTAAATTTGAACCATGGTCAAGCTACGTGGACGACACTTGAACTCGCACTCCCTTCTCCTAACTACCACACCACACCAACTTAGCAGGAATATTCTACCAATATATAGGGAAGGATGGGTTCTCTGATGAGTAGCGAGAAGGCGAATAATTTTCTAGCACCTGAGATTGTGTTTTCAGATGACGGCGTTTCAGCGGATTGCAAACACTATCATTTTTGTCTCGAAAAAATAGTTAATATCAAAATTTAAGTGTCTTATGTTTTTTGTATGTTAATGAAGACCATAGGTTATGATTTAATTATTTATTTTAAGTGGACGGTGTATATAATTAATTTTATAGTAGAATATCTTTAATTAATTAATTAGCTCTTACGGATTTAATTTCCCAAAGTTCAGTATTTTGTTTATGTATATCCCTTAGTTTTCAATGTAGTAACCCAAAAAAAATATTGCATGAAAAAATTTTTCATTAAATAATAAGGCTGAAGATAAAGGGTTAACGTGCATTGCGCCCCTACACGGCGGGACTTTAGTGGTACTAGGCTCGAACTCATCTCAAGTTCAACCACTGTATTTTTTGGAAGTGTAGAAAAAGTGCCTACTAAGAATTATGCTACGAAAGCGTAAGTCTAATCTTTCACAAAGCTCTAATAAAGCTCTAGCTATGAAAGTTGCTAGACATTTTCAACATTTCGTTATGTTTTTTATTGAATCGCAATTATAATTTAAGAAATGGCATTTCTAATGACTAGTACAATTCTAAAATAAAATAAATACAACAGAAAGTAACATCGATGTATTACACTTTGAGATATAAATTATTTACACTGTGTTAAGCGTTCATTACACAAAATTTGTAACAATGTGTTACTTTTGCTGAGCAGTGATCAGCTTAGGAAGGTATTCTCAAAAATCGATTATCAAGTGAGTTACGGGGAGTTATAAATTAAAAAAAAATCATTTTTATCAGCTATTAAATCTACAGACTTAATATTAAATAAAGGTGTTTATTGTTTCTTTTTTGTTTCCTTTTTTTGTTCAGTTGAGCTATGCAAAAAGTATTTTTTGGTTCAATTTGCAACCCACGTAAAATTAACTTATTTAAAACTTCTTCTTTATCCTTCAATTTGTATTGTTTAATTTTTCAGTTCCCCGGTGCGAATAAGGGGTATACCAGCTAGTGTTTTAATAATGCATTGTTGTTTCTTTAAGAAAATATGATTAAGCATTATTAAAGTTTTCTTGAGTTTTAAAATTGAAAGACAAAAGATGATTTTACAGTAATTCAGGTCTCATAGACATTTGAATCATCTCAACAAAACTTCCTTCTTAACTAAATAAAACAAGAGAATATTTAATGACATGGTTCAAGATAAATCATTTTAAAACAACCATATGCTGCGTGCTGTGTCTTCTTTTTCAAGCCTAATTGAACATTTCGAATTATATAATCATCCGGAACATGATAATAGTTTAAAAATAAGAAAAGAAAAAAATTGAAGAAATAAGAATATAAAATGAAAGGCACATTCTCCTAACGTTAATTATTATGTGCCCTTCTTTTATAGGCTTCTTCTTCTTTTAAATGATCTTTTCAAATTTGTAAATGCTATAATCAAAGAAAATTAACATATAATGATCTTTTTGGTTTTTAACATGTTTGCTTCATTTCGGTGCAAAGATAACATTATTATGAAAAAGAATTGATTTATTTTCAGGATTGAAAAATTAAAAAAAAGGACTTAAGATTAAGTTATTGGCGTTAAGCCAACATATGTATCCTATCATTTTATAGTGAAAAACAACTCGCAAAAACTAAAAAAAAAAAACACATTTTTAAAACGCTTAAGAAAGTAAAAGTTAACTCAAAATCATGTTCTTTTTTAGTATAAAATTGAGTGATTTTGATTGTAATAATAGTATTTTTTAAAAGAAAAAAAACTGAAAAGTATACCATTTCATAATGATATGTTCTGAATTTTACATCTATTTATTCAATTACGATGTCTTTTGTTGATCATATGTACGTTCTCAAAGTATTGCGTTATTAATTTTTTCTATTTCTCTTGATTTCAGTCATATACATTTCACAGATCAATAAAATTTAATTATTTGTAAAACTTTACGAAAAAATACAAAGAATCTTAGGTTTGTAACTACAAAGTTAAAAAGTAATTGCACAAATTTTATGATAGAAAAATAATAAAATAAAAAACATATTTTTTCACCATTTTACACATGTTCTTTTGTTTTTTTTTTCCAAATACATAAATCCTTACAGAAAATATTCTAGATTGGTAGGTAAAATAAACTTACAAGAAATTGTGGTCACATTTTGTCTATGCCTTCCAAAATCCCTTAGTAGTAGTTAGAGATTTAAAATAATATGGTATTAAAACTAGTATTATAATTAATGCCCTAAAAGTGTAGGAAAATATTTAATTATAAATTTAAAATTATTATTTTTAGGCATTCAAATATTTAATATAATTAAAAAAGAATATGAGTCCAAATGTAGTACGTTCAGTTGTTCATTAATTCCATATATCTGTATCATATACATTTTTTCATTTTTGAAGAGATAACTTCTATTGGCGCGTTTTACTACAGAGTGAACACGAATGCACGTCACGCTCGGTTATGTAACACGCATTCTTCTTTTTTCATCTGTATTTGGAAAACTTGCTCCGACAAGATCAGTCCAGCCCTAAAAAGAAATCGCGTGACTAAAAGAGGGACGTTTTCCCTGGGTTTTTCAATTCCTACTATTAGCTCACACTCTAAATATTTCTCTTGGTGGAATTTTCAATCGTTAACAAAATACATTTTAAAGCGCTCAATTGAGCTGAAATTTTATATACGTGATTCTTTTGGATGAGAATACAGTAATTTACCTATAATTAATAAAAATAAATTGATTGAAATTTTCAAAGAATTACAAATTCAACCACGTTGGCATCATTTTTGGCGACTTAGTGACTATTCTGGTGACTTGTATCAAAACTCGAAAAAGTTTTTTCTTACATTTTAAAGAGCTCATTTGAGCTGAAATTTTCTATATACTATTATTTTGGGAAAAAACGATAATTTAATTATAATTAATTAAAACTAATTGGCTGAAACTAATTATTTAAAATTACAGATACAGTCACTTTGGTCTCTTTTTTAGCGAATTGGGTTAAAACTTTAAAAGATTTTTTTTCTCACGTTTAAGAGCATTAAGTTGAGCTGAAATTTTATATACACGAATGTTTTGGATGACACACTACGATACCTAATGATAAGTAATAAAAATTAATAACCACTTAATATTGTAATTATGTCATATGTATATACATATTTATAATAATTGTAACTATTTAATAAAAAAGTAGCTAAATTTTTTTTTTCTTTGTTGATCATAGTAAGAATTGACTTAATTTTTTTTTATATTACTTGTTTTACTACTCAATATTCCTTCTTGTAAACTTATTTAATCAGTTCATCTTCCCACGTGTATTTATTATTCAAAATATATCAATAGGAATAATTATAAAGAAAGGTATGATATTTATATTTTAGTATAACTTTATTCTTGTGTCATTATTGAATTTCTTTCTTTTTAGTTTTAAGGGCACGATATAATAAATTGTTGCATTTATGCCAACATCCTTAATTATGTATAAATTTAAGATATTTTGTTTTATATGAGAAACTAGTGTTTAAATGTGAAATTAGTGTTTGTTTATTCTGTCACATCTTAATTAACTTAAAAATATTAATTATTACTTAACCTAAAGTTGCACACATTTTATACTAATGCATCGTTATTACTGTGTGCTCCACTAGTCATCTAATAAACTTAGAATTTTATGTTTCAGTTTTTTACCCCAAAAGATGAACAGTTGATGCAAACTTCAAAACGGACACAATCCCTAGGAAATTTAAAAATAAATCAGATGTTATTTCAATAGAAAAGTTTAAGGATTAAAGTATATAGCGAGTCATTGCGTTTATATAATAAAATTCGAATGCTACGATTACAAATATATATTTGTTGAAGATAAAAATCAATTTTTCGATTCGCAAAATGTCTAAGGGGCAAAATATTTGAGGTTTCTGGATAGAGGAGGTTTAAAAATGTTCACAGATATTGCTATAAAAATCATTTCAACACAATATTTTACTTTTAATTTGTATATCGAAAAAAATCGAGTTAAAATATATTAAAGTTGATTACCAATTATCTTGATTTAAAAGAATAACAAAAGCATATCTGGAATAACCTGAAATGTGGACTGTCTTGCATTCGTTTAATTCATCTTCTGTAAACCATAATACACCTGCATTTTCATTTTTTTAAAAAATATTCATTACATTTGGCAATATATGCTTAAATAATTATCAAAATAGAGCAATGAAGAAATTTTAACGGTGATGGATAGTTGAAAAATAAAGGAACAAGTTCGATATATAAAGACTTTTTTAAAAAAAATTAGCCATTTTTTTTTTGGCCACTCTTGCTGTCAAGGGAAGTTTTGAGTTGCAAAATATTATCTCCTCCTCTTTCCCCCCACCACTCCCAAAAAACATGAATCGCAGTAGCTTGCCCCCTCCCCCTTTTCCACCAATATTCCGTGAAAGTGCAGTTCCTTTGTTCAACAAATGAATGGCGGGATTCTTTCTAATCCTAGATGTTCCAAATTTTCATTGTATTACTAAATTCCACAGGCACAACCACAGAGCTGGTAGAGTTGATATATATAAAGATAAAGGAGACATGACAACTTATGTCACTTCAGAAATGGATGTAGCATCAAATACTACTGAATCATTTGGTTTTAATGTCTCATGTATCGGAGAAATGTGTGCGGCGAAATGTAAAGCAGAAAATGGACAATTAATTCTAACGGTTACTATTTATATTTCATCCCATCAAAGTGAAAATAAAATTATCGAATTCATTCACAAAGATTTAATTGCCTACACTGTGAGTGAAGCGGATCAACTCTTCTAAACTAATTGTCTATTATTTTAAGTGGGGAATTTAATGTAGTTTTTTCAAAAGATAAATCAAAGCCTTTAGTAGATTTATTAAAATCAAAATTCAATTTAATTATGTCAAATGATCCAAATGAAAGCACGACAAAGTACAGAACAGTACTTGACGGAGGTGTTTTTTAGATATTTATATAAATAATTAAGAATCTAAAGCATTTATAACCTATTTCAGCAACCATAAGCCTATTGTTCCTTCTTAGAATACAATTAATTAACAAATATGTATATTTATCAAAACATATTACTTAATGAGTAAAGACATATGATTAAATAATTTTATATATGACAATACTAATATAATATATCCCCTTTTTTTTATAATAACATTCCCTGAACATAAGCTGAAATAACATTACCAAATTTGAAGTTATCGTTTCTATCGTGTAATCATAATCACACACACACTCATTTTTTTTAAAAAAAAATATGCATTATTAAATGTTTAATGTTGCTTAATATTACAACAAAAATGCTTTTTAAAGCATGATTTTTCTAAAATGTTTCACCCTATTTATGTAATTGAGAGCTTTATTCCACAATTAATCGTTACCGGCCTGCACCTCTGAGTATTTCATGTTTTCTGAGAATACATATTGTTTATATATATAAAGGGTGTTTTTTTTTAGAGGTATAGGACTTTAAATTGCAATAAAACAACGATGTATTATTCGATTGACATGAACTTTTTTTATTCGAAAGATAAACTTGTGGCATTACAGTTTAAATATGATTTCTTGCATATGACTGCCACGGCAGGCTCGGATGTAGTCCAATCTAGACGTCCAATTTTCGATGACTTTTTCCAACATTTGTGTTCGTATATCGGCAATAACACGGTGAATGTTGTCTTCCAAATGGTCAAGCGTTTGTGGCTTATCCGCATAGACCAATGACTTTACATAACCCCACAGAAAATCGTCTAGCGGTGTTAAATCACAAGATCTTGGAGGCCAATTCACAGGTCCAAAACGTGAAATTAGGCGGTCACCAAACGTGTCTTTCAATAAATCGATTGTGGCACGAGCTGTGTGACATGTTGCGCCGTCTTGTTGCAACCACAGCTCCTGGACATCATGATTGTTCAATTCAGGAATGAAAAAGTTAGTAATTATGGCTCTATACCGATCACCATTGACTGTAACGTTGTGCCCTTCATCGTTTTTGAAGAATGATTCCACCAGCTCATAAAGCGCACCAAACAGTCAATTTTTCTAGATGTAACGGTGTTTCGACATGCACTTGTGGATTAGCTTCACTCCAAATGCGGTAGTTTTGTTTGTTGACGTAGCCGTTCAACCAGAAGTGCGCTCCATCGCTAAACAAAATTCGCTTATGAAAATCGGGAACAACGGCAATCTTGTTTTGGGCCCATTCGACGAATCTGTTCAGGCGTGAGTCTATTCATGATGACTTGCCAAACCAAACTGAGAATAAATCACTTGACAGCTGTTAAATCGGTCGCCATCTTGGAAAGTAATGCCAACTTAAACTTCTATACCTGGAAAAAAACACTCTTTATAAACTATTAATATCCTAGTTCTAGCATTAGGCATTCGATCGTATTTAAAATATATTCTTATAACTCACACCTCTTAATTTAAATAGGACAAGACTTGAATTTCTAACGATCCTTTACGCTCCTGTAACATTCCCTAAAGTGGATTTCCGCAAAACGCCTTTTTAATGGATCTCTACTCGACAAAGTATACATGCTTCCAAATTTCATGTCGAAATCTCATACTTCAAAAACGAAACTTTTTTTATTGTAAGAAAATTAAAATGCTAGAAAGTTTTAATTATTGTTATTTTTAGTATGTTATTGAAAATTAAATTATTTTGATGAGAGCGTAATTTGCTAAAGATGCTTTAAGTCTTTAAAATTAATTATTGATTATTTCCTCCAAGTCAGAAAACTGAATTACTAATCGCTAATCCGAGTATCGTTCAATAATTTTTAATATATTAAATCGTTTGTTTCATTCATGAAATTAGATTAATAAGAATTTCATTGTCAATATTTTTAGCCAATATCTTATGAAATTTTAATAAGCATTTCAATTATAGGCTGTGTTTGTTCTGAAATTATATATACGCAAACTTATTCAATTCTGTAAAGTTTGTTAGCGAATGTAAGTTTTCAATTAGAATGTCGTTGCCTATACAATTTGTGAGACAGTCAATTTGGTAAATGCGTGTTTAAATGACTTTTTAATTCTTAAGGATTGATAGTTATTGGTAATTTGCCTGTGTTTGTAAATATAAACATATGCAAACTCTTCTATAAGATGTGGTTTTTATAGTTACGTAAATTTCATAAAAATTGATTAACCAGTTTGAATAGCATAGTTAAATGACATTAATTTCGCAATAAGTAATTTATATAGCATTAGCAACTTTTCACATTAACATTAACAACATTAAATAACTTTTTTAACTAGTATTTTTAACATAGTTTGAAAGTCGTACAATGTAAATTTTAAGAGGTAATAATAAATTTTTTTTAAAAAAAATAATTTAAATTAACTATGAAAAGCAATTCCTTTTTTCAATTCTGTCAATCAAAATTTTCCTTTACATTTCGATGTTTTAAATTATATTCAGGAAAGACATTTATCGCAAAAATGGAACTTTTCGCTCAGAAATATCTATTTATAGCAGCGATAAATTTATTGAAGAATACGATGCAGAAAAAAAGAATGACTGAAAATTTATTCTTCCGAAAGTTTCTTTGCGTATGTCGTTATGGATTTCCATAATACATTAAATCTATTTTTGAATTCATTATTGTTCAAACAAGTATAGAAAGTAGTCTTTTTTAACAGAAAAAATATTTTTAGCTTAACTCAAAAAAAATATTAGCTGTGAAGTTGCATTTTATTGAATTTATCTGTCAGAACAAATCAATTTACAAGTTTAATATAAATTATATTTTGTAGATTTGTTTATTAAATTTATTAATATACTCGTAATATCTTATTGGAATTTCTTGTTTTTAGTTTATACGTACAGAATTTGAGAAAAAAGAATTACAGAAAGCGTCATCTGACATACAAGAATTATAAATATTTATATTGTATTTATTGAAAAAAAAACAAATTTAAACATTGGTATTATCTGTCATAAATTTCTTTCATTCTTATAATAGATTAGAATTGTTTATTAATATGATTATAGTATAATAAAATAAAACAATAAAGAAACAAAATGTTATTCTTACAATGCTAAGAATAAACGAAATTGAATTTATAAAAACACATAAAAACCCGCCAAAATATAAGTAAAATAAATGGTGCAAAATAATATCGTACTAAAATTGAATAAGAACATAAATTACAAGAATCAAGGTGTAGAGCCTTTTAAATTGAAAATACCGAAACATTCATTGGAGACTAAAATTTAGAGCGATATTATAATTTATAAAACTGCCAAAGAATTAGGCCAGTGAATTAGGGTTAATTAATGCTTTATATGAATCCAACTTTCCCATATATAATTATATATATACTAGGGGGCTCCCTGGGTGTTGCATGAAAAAAATATTAACATATCATGAGCTACGAAAGTAATACAATATTAATTACAATATAAATTATTTCAATTCGCTTAATAATGTAGTAAATGTTGTTTTTAATGCAGTGTTTCTTTATGAAAAGCAAATAGAAGGGCTCGTTTAAATTGCAAGAAAAATTTTCCAATTAATTTTTAACGCTTCAGTTATATTTTCACAGCTATTCGTTGAATTGGATTTTTTATTATTTTTCACTTAAAATTTCTTTTTTATTAAAAGATAAGCAATATCATCCAGTCATCAAATTATGTTAAATAGGTTTCTTTGCTTCCTTGTTTGTAAGGTAAGTATCTACAAAACAATTATTCTTTACAAAATTGTTCAGAATAGAAAAAAAAGCAAATTTTACATGTGAAATTCTAACGAAAAATGAAAAAGGCATTTTAAACATATTTCTTTTTTCTCTAATTTAATGGTTTCTTCAGTAATTCATTTTTTGAATCTGATATTTTATTTATATAATAGTTTTTAAGGTTACATTTTTTTACTAAGCGCCTTAATAATGAAATAAAATTTATTGTAACTTATTTCATACATAAATTCTTTGAAATTTTAAACCCAAGTTCATGTCAATTTCTTATGCCACTTTCTTATGTTTCTTATTTCGTGTATAATCTAAGAGAATAGAGATTATTTTTTATGCAGTTTTGCTAAAATTAAGCTCCGCCAACAATAAATAATTCTATTACTGTGGTAGAAATGTGTTATTATTATAATTTGATATTCTTGTGGTTTCCATAACAAAAAATAAACTTTTAATTTGATGCATTATTTTAGATTTTAGCAGAATCATGTCTTTTTCTGCTAGCAAATAATATGTTTAGAAATAAATGTCTTAATTTTATTACAAAATTCAAAACTAGTAAAACTTTTTGAAAAAAATCTGAATTTACTATCCGTCTCAAGTAACAGAACAATAGTTTATACATATCTAAAATACTTCTGACCCATTATTTCCACAAATTTTAATGACTAATTCTTTTTGTATAAATTTTATAAGAGAGAAATGAATTACTCTTGTTCGTTTATTATTAATATATAAATAGTGTTGTCAAATTTTTGACCGGCACATTCCGAGGAATGATAATCGGCAGCATAGGGACGACAAATTATCATCGAACAAAGGGTCGCAAACCATGTTTAGTTCGGTTAATTCGCAGAAACAGCTATGAAGGGTGCGATGTTGAGTTGAATAAAGAGGGGAAGTAAGAGGTAGAAAATACATTTATTAGACGTAAAGCATGTTTGCAATACGGAAAATGTAGCTCAGCTCGATGTCAGAAATACAACGGCAAGGGAATTTCACCTGAATTGTTCATGATTGCTGCAGAATAGCTCATAGCACAGCTGACACAGATGGACGAAGGATTGCTCACTGTGCTAGATATGTCTGCTGAAGCTACGACGATTCATTTCATGAGATCCTTTAATGTAACCATTGGTGCATCATACACAAACGATTTTAGAAACGGAGAATTAAAATTAAAAATCAAAGAGATTGAGGTCCGGGGAATGTGGATGCCATATAAAAGGTCGTCCGCACACAATGCACCACTCGGGATGTGTAGCGTATAGGTAGTTTCGCAGAGCAATCGAAAAATTGACTGGTGTACAATAGTAGAAGAATCACATGCTCTAATGCGTAGTGGTTGGTACACCCTGCTTCAACGTCAGGAGAGGTGGAAAATGGCACACGTGCAGTACTCTTTAACTGTACCACGGTGATAAGCATCCCCAAATTTGCTTGCTACTGCCCTTGTTAGGTTTATTGCCCTTCCGACGGCTAACATTGTTTCGATTTTCAACAACGAAACGCTGTTTACTGCGTAGTATCACCCCTCTGAATTTCGCAACACTCTGTAAAAATCAATTATTTTTCATTAGCCAGTTTAAAAATTATTAAAACTAGCTGCATGGTCCGGCTTTACAATGGCTTTCTCTTTCCCTCATGAAGCCGTGTAGGGCAGCGATGCACGTTAAATCTGTCGAGAGCTGAAACGTCCTTCCGTTGGTGTGGTGTGGTAGTTAAGAGAGGGGGTGCCAGCTCAGGTGTCGTCCACGTCACTTGACCATGGTTCAAAATTACGTGGTCCGTCACCAAAAGACCTCGTGTAGCTGAACAGTGCGACATTAATATTCAATCAATCAATCAATTCCCTCATGAAGTCAGCAATTATGTGTGCGTGTTTGTACGCGCGCAATGTGAGTGATTTCTAAAATTATTTCCTTAAATTTCCCTTTTCCAAAATTTGTTCCACATATTTTCGAGTTAAGACAGGTTTTCTCCTTCTCTCAACCCGGCATAACACGGGGTTTTTTTAGTGTAAAATTATTGCCCCCTCTTCCCATCCCCCTCACAGATAAGATATACCTTTAAATTTCGATGTATGACTTTTAAAAAACAATATTGCATTAGTCAAAAAAATATTAATGTGAAGCAATAAAAAGAAAACGATTCTAATGCTAAGAGTAAAACAAAAAACTTTCATCATTTTTTAATAATAGTTTAGACATAAAATCATGATATGTTGAAGTAATACAACTGGTTATTTTAACGGTGATATATAATACCCTTTTATAAGCGCTATATTGAGAGTTAAAAAATTTAAGAATATAATAAATATTTACCAAACACTTATCTCTGACACGTAATGGTGTTATAGATTTCGACTAGTGAAAAAAATAAAAAAAAATGTATAACCTTTTTCTTTTACACACAATAATATATAAAAATATATTTCAAAAATATAATAGAATCTGGTGAAAAGCTATAGACGGTAGCAGGTGGTTTGAAGGACATATTGCTTTAATTTATCACATGAAGGGAAATAATGTTATTTATTTTTCAAGCTCTAACATATTATTTTCCTTTTCTAGATAAAAACTCTCTTTAAGGGCAACGACCTTATATTTTTTTAGCAACAAATAAGATTAAGATTTACTATAAAAACACAGCAAACTATTCTTGTTCCATGCCGATAACAATATTTGTTTAGCAACGAGAAAAAAAATGACATTTTCCTTCAAGATAACATAATTTAGCCCTCCCCCCCAGTTTATAAAAATATAATTTTTCTTTTTAAATAAACATTAATATTTTTAAGCAAATATTTCTAAACAATGAGATATGATTTAAGAATATGATTCATATCATTATTAGAACTAATATGCTTTAAAGACTTTTTCAATGTCAAGTAGTCAATATCATCGAACTCTTTAAATTAAAAGAAGGCATTGAAATAATTTCAATATGTTTCAAAATTTAGTTTTATGTGAATGTTATTAAAACTATTTTTGTGTGTTTTTGCAAATGTGTCTGTATCAAAAATAACAGACAATGCGAATTATTTAAATAATAACAGATCTATTATATGACAAGGACAAACAGATGACTATACGAAGACAAATCGACATTAATACACAAAGAATTATTATAGCAGATAATTTAAAAGAAGGAAAAACGCTTTGTACTGGCAGGAACTCAGACAAATAAAATATCTTTGTTATCGCAGCCAACACGCACAAATTAATTCTCATCTCGATTGCTTTATATTTTGAACTGACCAGATTGTTTTTTATTTTTTTAAATATCCTTGCAATTTCCAGAAGGGTCGAGCCTAGAGCCATCTCAATGATTCCTTTGCAATATCAAATATTTTTTTTTGCAATAAATGAAAACTAACAAAGCAAATGAAACCAAACCTGGCCAAAATGTCATCCGATATATGACCTATATATTGGAAGCAAGAACGGGTACAGTCGGTACTCTAAATACGGAAACCGGTCAAGTTCAAACTTTGTGGCAGCCACACCCACTCTGTACCAAGGCCCTCTTGAGCTCATCGATGGTTTTGGAGTTGATCCTCGATCTAACTGAGCGTCTTAAGATGTTCCATGCGGTTAAGAAGGAATTAAAGTCAGGGGACATTGAAGGTCACTCTAGTCACTGAATATCCTCCACTTGGATGCATTTGTCCACCTGTGTGGGTGTGGGCTATCAACTAAAAATGAAATTTGGTTCATATTATCCACGAAAATGTCTGCTTTAGGGCAAGGATCTCGTCCCTGTACTGCTGATGTGTTATAGTACCTCTATGAAACACTTGGAGGTCGCTATACCTGTCTGAAATAATGTCTGCAACGACCATCAGTCCTCTTTGAACATAGTGTCCATTTTCGATTATGTTAGAGGTCTGATATCGACTCCTGGGTTCTCTCCGAATCAAAAGACATCTCGAGTCACTGTCCAGACTGAATCACGAGTCATCACTGAAGAGAAATCGTTCCAATCATCATTTGTCCAATACATGTTGTTTTCGGCAACATGCTAGACGACTTTTTGAGGTTCACAGTCAAAGGGATTCAGATTGCAGTATGACTGGAGTATAGGCTGCCTGTATTAAGTCTCTGGGTGAATGTTATCTATGAAAAGAATGTTTCTGTTGAAATTTACAGATTGCGTTGCTGTAACGGATCTATCTCCTTTAGCTAGAGGTCTCAAATAACAATGTTGAGTTGGTGTTGTTGTTCTTTTGTAGACTTAGCAAGAGCGGGGGACCACTGCGCCTGTCTCTATGAACTTTTTGCTCTGAATGGACACCACACATCTGAGGTCTCAACAGCAGGTAACATATGATTGGTTCACCTCAAATCTTTCAGCCGTACACCCTCTTATGATATCGTCTAGACCACTGTTTCTCAACCACCGATCTGTGGATCAAATACTACCGGTCCGCACAAGAAACATTAAATCATTTCTCTTTTATTTACTTTGGTATATCTTTCTTAGGTTTGGCCTACTTTTTATGAAAATCACTTAATGTTCCTTGATAATCACTTTATATTCATTTTTTGGTTTAGCTATATTTTATTCAGAAGTCACGATTAAATACAGTTATAAATTAAAGTTATTTAATCAAAACAGTCTAAAATATAAACAATCAACATCCTCCCCCTCAGCGGGCTGCGGTAAAATTAACAAAGGTTGACCGGTCCGTGGCGATAAAAAAGTTGCGGAGCACTGGTCTAGACGATGCCAACTGGTCCTATTAACGATGGGTAAACAAAGAAAATAAAAAAAAAAAGGATTGGTCTAAAATTGCACTACAATGTCTTAAAATGTCCTTACGTTACGAGCGGTACCCCTACACTAAGTCAATCCCAGGGTCACTGCCTTACGACGTCACGTGACCCTACGTCGCACAGGTGACTGTGACGAGCTCTGCTATCAGATGGTACCTTATTTGCGTATAGGTATTGATTAACTTATTCTTCTTTTCCTCCTTTAATTATTTTCAACATTATAAAAATAATTATGCATAAAAAAATTAAACTTTAATCAAAATCTAAGGGTTAGAGAAAATTCGTTGAAGGAAAAAAGGACATCCATGACAATTTAATGCATCCCTGTTAATTTCAATCTCTATTATAAAAGGTAACACTCATTTAATTGCCTTATAGGAATCCAGAATTGATTAAAGAATCGTTAAAATTTTTGATAAGAAATAAAATTTTATTTCGATGACATCGAAATCCATGACACATAAAGAATTTATTTACAAAAAGGAAACCGTAAGTACATATCAAGGGCATTGACGCATATCCAACGGCTGAAAATATTCTTGACGACTTTTCTACATTACAATTGCAAAATAAGATTCAAACTCTCGAGTTTTGGAGGGCAGAAAGTCCCAATGCAACAACATATACAGACGCAATTTTATTATTAAATTTTTCTTCACGCATCAACCATTTCTATCTAAAGAAAGTTTGGAAATAAATCTTCAAATTTAAAATTTATGGCTGCGTCAGCGTATCATCTGCGAGACAGAATTTTATTATTTGGGCTTATTGAATTTGCTGCAATTTAAAAGGAAAGGTGTTTCAATGGGATATCAGTTTTATTGTAGCTGAAGTTTTCATGTTTGAATCTAACAAAATGTTTCGTAAGAAAATTTATTCATTTTTATAAGCAATGATACAGTATAGTTATTTCTTCAATTGCATTTGCTATTTGTAAGAAATATGCATTGATGTGCCTTCTCAAAATGTTTACTGTTGATAAAAATAATAATGTACAATTTATTTTGTTTCAATAATTGATACGTTAAGAGTTATACAATTTTGCTCATTTTAATGTTCTAGTGTACTTCATATGAGGAAACACTATTCCGTAATTAAGAAAAATAATCAATTCATAATAGAAATATAGAATTATATGTTGATAACTTATTTAAGAGCCTACTCTGAATTTTTTAACTACCTATACCATCCAAAAAGACACACTAAAGTTATTTTATAAAAGTTACATACAACAAAACTATTACTTATACTGCACTCATGTTCACATAAATTAAAGATAATGCCATTTCTTGCAAATAAAGCTTCAAAAACAAAACAAACGTTACTTATTCATAAAGCTCATTTTGTAAAAAAATGATAAAGAAAATAATATAGTATAAACCTGACACAATTCATAAAATGTATGATTTTTACTTCCTGGATCAGTTCTAAAAATATTTATATTCACAGACACTTAAAATGGCATGGTTTAGATACTGTAAGCCTTCCTTGTGATGATGTACAGCCCGTGTAATGTATAGGTATGATGATAATTTAAATTATTGAGCTGATCTTGGGAAAAATATCTCCACTAAGCAAGCAATGCTCTCCGAAGTGTAATGGTGGCCGTGGTAGCCGAGTGGTATAGGTATCGGACCGTGGCTTGCCATGCCACGAATTCGAGCCCAGTACCACTAAAGACCCGCCATGTAGGGCAGCAATGCACATTAAATCTGTCGAGAGCTGAAACGTCCTCCCGTTGGTGTGGTGTGGTAGTTAGAAGAGTGGGTGCCAGCTCAGGTGTCGTCCACGTCATTTGACCATGGTTCAAAATTACGTTGTCCGTCGCGAAAAGCCCTCGTGTAGCTGAACAGTGTGACGTTAATACTCAATCAATCAACCGAAGTGTCATGACACATGTAACAGGTGATTGAAGTGCTGCAACTTGTTGGACAAGCATATCGCACTTTTGTTCTGTCGGATTCAAGTCAGATGAGAATGCTGGAAATTCTATACAGGTTATATCCTTAGATTAAAGATATTCGTTACGATGCTTGATTGGTGAATACGGGTGTTGTTATCCATAAGCAGAAATTTTGCACTAATGAGACCCCTACAAAAAAGTACATATTGTCTTACAATGGTATAGCAATCAACTTGGCCTGCCACGGCTACGATGTGAACACACATATCTGTTCTGGTGTCCAGTATGTGGCCCCGGTAGCCGAGTGGTATAAGTATCGGACCGTGGCTTGCTTTGTCACGGGTTCGAACCCTGTGCCACTAAAGACCCGCCGTGTAGGGCAGCGATGCACGTTAAATCTGTCGAGAGCTGAAACGTCCTCCCGTTGGTGTGGTGTGGTAGTTAGGAGAGGGGGGTGCCAGCTCAGGTGCCGTCCACGTCACTTGACCATGGTTCAAAATTACGTGGTCCGTCGCCAAAAGCCCTCGTGTAGCTGAACAGTGCGACGTTAATATTCAATCAATCAATCAATCTGGTGTCCAGTATAATTCTCTCTCCTAAACCCCCCAGCAATCCTACACTACCGTCGTAACGGTGATGTTTTGTTTGGGACGAGTATAGGGCGCTCCCCATGTGAAAGTCCAAACATGAATCAGACTGCAAGCTAAACATGATTTCAGAAGAAACATCATACAAGCCCACTGCGCCGCAGTCCACATTGCATGTTCTCTACGCTAGGGAAATGGTGGTGACAGTAAGCTGTCATGAGTGGTACACAAATGACAGGCATGCGAGCATGACGACCAATAAGTTCCGAATACCTGTACGTAGTTTGGCTAAAAATTGTTGTCCCCGTGAATGCAGATAACTAACCATACGGGTCGGATGCAGTGCTCCTTCTGCTTCTGCTTTTTTTGACAGTTACTGACAAATATCGCTCTTCATTCGGAATTGTAACTCGGGCGCAACCAGTATTGTAACGTCTACTGACTTTTATATCCTTTTGGAATGGTTTCCAAAGCCTAGAGAGGAATTTTTGGGAAACTCCAAGTTCCTCGGATGTTTCCGTATCAATACGCCCACATTTAAAATAGTGCATAATTCTTCCTCGTAAAAATCGTCCACATGCATCAGCTATGTCATTTGTATTTGGTTATGGTCCTGAGCGGTTCACAGAAGGCAAACAGGTTTGCCTCTATTCTTCATAAGTATACACTTCTCTACACTATCGTCATTCTAGCGTACTAGCAGCGTCATGTAAAGAGTGCTATTTTTCCAGGTAGAGAAGTTTAAGTTGGCATTACTTTCCAAGATGGCGACCGATTTAACAGCTGTCAAGGGATTTATTCTCAGTTATATTTGCGCAAAATTTGGATAATACTATTCTACAGATGAAAAAAAAAAGTTTCAAGCAAATAGTTTTAAAAATAATGAAGTATTTAAATGTTTTATTAAAAATTTGAGAATAATTTCTGAAAAATCGTAAGAAAAAAAATGTTTTCAGCATTTTATTTTTTAAATTCCTGATTCTAAAAGAGAAAAGCCGTCACTTTTTTAGTGCAGAATATGGATTCATTAAAATAAAAAAAAATCATCCGAACGAATAAGAAATCATTTTCATGAAAATGCATTTTAGAAAAAATCGTAAAAAAATAGAAGATATCATTACTTTTTAAAAAAAGAATTGAAAAGAGTATAGTGAGAAAAAAAAAATGATCTTTCCGATTATGTAATTATTTTTTGTCTCAGTTTGATAGAAAGATGGGTTTTAAAAAAAAGGTCGAAGAAGCGGAACTTCTTTAAGCTCAATCCGAAAAGATGCTAAGCAGAAAAAAAGCTAATAAGTGTAAATGGTTTAATTAATATCGTTTTAACTATTTGTGATATCGGAATATAAATAATCAAACCATGCATTGACATCCGAACTAAACATGTATGCAAAATTTCAGCTCAATCGGTTGAAAACATGAGCTTCAAAACCGAGTTGCAAGATTTCACCCGAAAATTTTACATTGCAAGTTAAATAAAGTCTTGTAACTTATAGCTAAAATGTAAGTAACAAAAAACCGGAAGGATTAGACCTTAATTTCTCACGGAAGGCACCTTCATTCTTTTGGTCATATACTTTATTTCTATAGTAGAGTAGTTCCTTTCATGCTTAGTAAAGTAAACGCTGTTTTGAACTGCCGGAGAGGTTATTTCAGATGTTTATGTTTCTCATCCGGGTATTTTTAGAGTATGTAGTTCCTTAACACATTGATGGAAGAAACTCGTTTGTTTGTTATACACTGCTGGACAATTGCTAAGAACGGACAACACTATCATCCATAGCAACCACAAAATGAAAGGAAGCAAAATGTGGAAAATTAGAATAAGTGCGGGTTATTAGTAAGAAGAAGCATGAGTATGCAATTTTTTTTTCAACGTCTGTTCATCACGTGATAGCGTCCATAAGAGCTTTAAAGGTTTTGACGCGTGTGGACAGTTGTTGTTTCAAGTCAAAGTTTTACAGGAAAGATTTAATAGACGAACTTAAAATGTTTGGCATGTCGTCCCGACATCACATAAATGATTTTATGCGTGGCCGAATTATTGGAATGATCGAAGAAGGGCGAAAAATAACAGATGTTGCCAGGGAGTTCGACATCGCTCACAGCGTTGTTTCACGGCTGTAGAAGTCATTTAAAGCTACTGGAATGTGTAATAGACGGCACGGGGGAGGTCGTGTTAGAAGTACGACGCCTGCAGAAGACAAATATATCGTCCTATCAGCAAAAAGGAACAGGCGCACCACAGCTCAGCAGGTGGCAAATCAGTTTCTTGCTGCCTCAGGAAAGCAGATTTCCCGAAAAACTGTTGCCAGACGTTTGAGGGGTGGAGGACTATACGCACGCAGACCTGTTGTGTGTGTCCCGTTGACCAGACTGCCCGTTTGCAATGGTGTCGTGAGCATCACAATTGGACTGAACAGGACTGGGCATGCGTACTATTCTCAGATGAGAGTAGGTTCTGTCTGTCATCGGATTGTAGACGCCAACTGATCTGGCGCGAGAGTGGTACTGCTTATCGTCCAGAAAATATCCAGGAAAAGGACTGATATCCGACATGCAGTATCATGGTGTGGGCCGGCATCATGATCAATGGCCGCACGCGCCTACATGTGGTTGCGAATGGGACTATGACGGGCCAACGATACATTGATGAAGTTCTTCTACTTGTTCGTCTTTTCCGTGGTGCTGTCGGTGATAAAATTGTTTATATGGACGACAACGCAACATGTCATCGAACACTCGCTATTCAGGATTGTCTAGACAGCGAGGGTATTCAACATCTCGTATGGCCAGCGCGTTCTCCAGATCTAAACCCCATTGAACATGTGTGGGATTCCTTGGGGAGGCAAGTTGCAGGTCGAAACTATCCTCCGACAAACAAGAAAACCCTCATCCGTGCACTCACAGAGGAATGGGATAAATTGCCTCAACAGCTGCTGGATAATGTTGTGCAAAGTATGGTACGACGTGTGGAATGTTGCATCACACTCCACGGTGGACATATCCCGTACTGATACCTTTCTTTAAGGTGCCTGCTGACTTTTAGATGCATTGTTCCATTTCTCCGTACGCAGATCAAATGAACATTTTTTTTTCTTTCAGATGTTTCACAGCTTTTGTACATTCCAGAACAATAAATATTCTTTATTCTAATGTCTGAACAGTGTGGCAACTATATTGTATCCTACTAGACCTCATGTCTCGTTTAATGTTATGCTACATAGCAATTTGTGATACGTCCTTAGCAATTGTCCAGCAGTGTACAACCACATAGATCAGGGGTGGCGAACCTTTATGAATAAACGTGCCATTTTTTGCGAGGAAATGTTTAATGAAATATAGACGTGCCACATTAAGCAATATTGACTTGTGATTATTGGGAAAATATTAAAAATTAAAGTATATTAAAAATTTAAAACTCTTTATTTACAACGAAAAATACATTTTGCACGGTATATAAATGTAGTAAATGTGTGTGTGTGCTTTAGGTACATACGTGTAAATTAAATCATAATACTAGTAATACTAGTGTGACTTCTGTTGTTGCACATTAAGTGACAAACAAATTACATTATAATTGTTAAATACACTGGCGTAGCTAGTCTTTATAGGCCCAGTTTTAAAGTTCATTGGGGACTCTTTTTTTCGGGGCTCCTAAACCCTTTACGATTTTTTGTTTATGCTTGGTGCGGCCCCAATTGCGTGGGGGTACATGATTCTCTGTGTGTGCGACTTCCATTTATCCTGCTCCTTTTCTGTTTGGAGTACCCAAAAAGCAAGAGGCAGTCAGAGATGTTTTTTTAAAGTTTAAAAAAAGTTGAGGACGGTTAAGATAAAGGGCAATGTATGATTAATCGTTTGCGAATGACCGCACAATCACATTTTAACAATGAGTAACGAAAGATCAATTCAAAAGGAACCCAGTAATTTCTCAAGAAAATCGCAACACACACTGTAAAATTTTAAACATTATTTGATCATTGCATTATTATATTATGTAAGCATTATTATACTATCTATATATATATATATGAATGTATACATGAAAAATAATGAAAACAATAATAATAATTAATTCTTTTTTAAATTTCCACTCCAATAAATATGTTTTGTTTCCAAATATGATATAAAGGTACATATTTTTATGTGTGGCCCGCGAGATTATAATGGTGTTCCGAAGTGGCCCGCAAGGTTATTTAGATTGGAGACCCTGTTCCAGAGCATAACACCCGCACCGTTTTGTCACATTTACTAATCATACCCTATTTCTTGGTTCACCAAGTTCGAAATTTTCTGTTACCCTTACTATAATGCCTTTTTTTTTTTTTTTTTTTGTTTTTCTGCGAAACTAGCCATGTTAAATAACAGTAAAAAATAGTAAATATAACACAAACTTAAAAATGCAGTTGTTCCAACGAAATTGACTGTGCTATGCATAGACTAACTTCGCATCTTTAATCATAGTAGTCTATGACTTAACGAATGCAAAACAATAACAAACGATTGTGTGCTCCGCAACGGATCACTCACGTTTGTTCGTAATATTTCAAATATTGAACTTTGTTATTTTGAACCAAAATGCAGACTTTTTTGATCAGTGACGTGCTCAAAATTTTGCGTCACAGGCCATCAATGGCACGCGCGCCACAGGTTCGTCATTCCTTGCATAGATTATAGAACTTGTCTGCTTTTAGTTGAGGGTAAATGCGGTCTAATTGAAGCTTTATCATATTTTTAGAAAATTTATTAATGGTACAATGAATATTATATATTTTGGTACAAAAATGATAATGCAACTAAATCTATTTTGAATAGGACATTAAGGAAAAACAAGCATTGAATGCTCAAAAAAGTCATTAACTTTGCTATATAATGCAGCACTAAGGTTCTTGGTGACAGATTTCAAATTTTTGAATTATGGTCAAATGACCCCTTTCTCCAATTTACCATGCCAGTTATCAACATTTTACATTAAGAATCTTCAGTAGTAATAGTAGAGTATAGTTCAATTACTATAACTCTCATAATACGAGAACTCTCATAACACGTGCTCCACTAGTTCATAACCCAAAGCACTAGATGCTACCTTTGCCTCATAAATAAATGAACACGTGCAACAATTGTCAATTAAATCTCCTTTTGCAGTGATATATCAAAGGATAAAAGCACTGGTCTCCAAAAGTTAAGAGGCAACAAGGTTTTCGAAGTTTCCTATTTAAAAAAATTGTACTAACAACATAAAGTATACATGAAGGTTAGTAACTTATGCATCTCATAAAATTTTTTAACATTTCAATAAAAATTATTATATATTCTAGTTGTTATATTGTATAAATATAAAATTGCACTAAATTTATATTTTTCCGTACTTTTAAGTGGGATTTTAACGGAATAATGGGTTTTTATTCTTAAACTTCAAAATTCCAATCAATTATAAAACATAATTTTTGATTATATAACATTACAAATATAAATATTAATTTTTGGTTCACACACACACATAGACTGTTAAAAACTATTAATCAATGTATTTCCTTTATTTTAAATGTAGAACGGGCAATGGATATTTATACCGAAAAATAAAGTCTTTTAAGGAAGGAGTTGACAGAAAAATAAAAGCCTTGTTTATACCTCCTGTATCTGATTTTTTAACACCATGGGGTCATTTATACCCCATAAACATCAATGACATAAGCATATTAACTGATTTTCGGACAAGGAGGTTAAATACTTCTTTCTCCACCTTTTTTTGTAAATCGCAGGGATCTCCACTCTTCATTAAGTGAATAATACTGGTCGACATATTTTCTGAATGCGAAAATTGTAGGAAAACAGGCAATATGATTATGTGGTTTGTAAAAAGTCCTCTGAGTTTCCACTTGGCTCTGGTACTCTGCAAAATTAAATTATGGCATATTTAGCATCCGAAGGGAGCTTGAAATAAAATTATTTCAAACGTCAAAACGTGGTGGCAAGAAACTCAATTAGATGGTGCTAAAATAAAAATGCTCTCATATTTGGGGATTTGTCGTTTATACCAACATGCAGCCCATTAAAGAAAAATAGGTGGATTATTCATTATTTTTCGAATTATCTGAGGACACATGGTACTATCAATTATTAACTAAAATGGTGGAGGCCGTGTAAACGACAGTTTCTGCATGGAAAAACAGTTCCTTCTCAAATCTAGCCTTATCTAAACGTTAAAATAGTTTATAATAAGTGATATAGTGAATATCGTCTGTGATCACACTTGTCCTATACGTTTAAAAATATTTGTCTAGAAACAAAAGAAGTAAATTGATTCCTTCTGAAAAGTTTTTTCCTCGCCCTGCTTAGAGATGTCAAAACGCTTACATGTATTATATAAAGAATTCAAACAGAAGACTATACATGGACTAGTAATCTGAAATATATGACATGGGTGTGATGAGTGAGTCAGTGAGTGAATGTGTGAATGAGTTGCTTTTCTCCTTCATATATATAGATCTACTAAACTTAAGAATAATTTATAAAAGAAATTACATCTAAAAATAATTCGTTAAATTTCTTTTTATTCAAACTATTCATCAGAACATTCGGGTCAAAATTCAAGAAACAGTTTTTAAGTAAATTTTCCAGTCTATCGGTTTACCGAAACATGATAAGTCTTTATCGATAGGAACTAGAAAAAAATGTCTTCAATAAGACAATTCTTACTGACTATTTATTTTATTTTTATGCTATTAGGAAGTGAACTCATAAACAAACCTCGTGTTTGACCAGACGAAATATTGGTTCAATTGAAGACAGAAAGGAAAAATGAAAACTAAAATACTAGGTTAAGAAAAAAGAAGTCAACACCATTCGTTGATTGAGTTATTCTGTTAAGAAAGTTTTTTACAAAAAAGTAAATGCTCTTAATGGTTAAAGTAAAAGTAAATAGCAATATATTATTATTTTTATTTTTTTCATTTGTAAATTTACTAGACTATTCTCCATAAATGTAACAATTCGTTTTTTAAAAATAAAACACGTGCTGAACTTATAAATATATGCTTTTCTTCTAGACTTTGCTACCTCAAATCCATAAAAAATTAATAAATAAATTTAATTTACATATATACACGCACACATCTAATGGGATATTACCAAAATTTTATCTCCACAAAACTAAAAGTTCAGTTTTTTTAAAAAAAATTAATGATGACGCAATATAGCATCTTTCCAGTATCTGGACCAATCAGTAAAGCTTATGACAAAAGTCATATGATTTTAATATTTTCCCATTCGCCATGACAATGAAATGCCTGAGATCTTCGGTGAAATGGAATGGTTTTGTGTTCTTCTTACAGGGCTTGTGCATGTTTATGTTCGCGTCGTTCATTTGTGTTTGTGATGATCAAGTAAATGCAATTTACATTATCAATACGTTACCTTCTCTTCTTTCATATAATGCGATTACAAGGCACTAATTAACAGATCCCAACAGGACGTCTTCATTTAAACACGGAACCATTATAAATAATATATATATATATATAATGGTTGAATTTGTTGAAAATGAAATTATGTATAAAGATCTTAAATCATCAATAGTAAATATCCAAAATGAGACTTCGTGATTACATATGTTGATAAGGTCTCTGCTAATTATGCCATAATTTGTAAATATTATTACAGTAAAATATTAAGTAACCACATTTTAAATAATAATTCATTTCAAAAATCAATTCACAATAATAGAGAAGATGATAATCATCTTTTAGCTTTGAACAAAAGACTGAATATTCATCTAAATAATATTAAATATCCAAGTATTTTTTTAACACCAAAATTACATAAAAGCCTTATAAAATTCCGTAGTATCACTAATGGATACAATACATATATCGCGAAGTCTGGGAAGATCTCACAATCTCTTCTTCAAAATCTAATTGATATTTTATAAAATAAATACGGCAATAATTAAAAATAGCTTAGAGATTGCTAGAGTTACTAAGGATATGTTAATTTTTTCTATGCATGGTTTTGATTTTGAGGACCTTTTTAATTCTATAGATATTGACGATATGATTAAGGTTCTACAGTTAATTTATGATAAATATGAATTATATACTTCAATGAAAAAAGAAAAATTTGATATTCTAGTTAACCTCGTATTAAAAAAAAATCATTACATTTGATCAGAATCTTTATAAACAGATCAAATGATTACCTCAGGGAGGTTCAGCTAGTAATTGTTTAGCGAGCCTATATTTAAATTTTTTTGAAATAGTTCATGTTGTAAATGATTCTTACTTAATTTATAGTTATATAGATGATATAATAATTTTTGGTAAAAATAATGAATGCAAACCAAATATTACGTTCTAACGTGATTATCTCAAGCTCCTTAAAACTAACTTCAACTCTAATATGGTGGAATTCTTGGATTTAGACACTTGGATCTTATTAACAATAATGTAGTCAGTAACATTTTTGACAAAAGAGATTCGTTTAAGTTCCATATAATTAAAATTCCTGTATGGAACAGTGATTTACATATATCAATTTACAGAAATATCATTTTGAATTTTTTATTTAGAAATGATAACTTAACTACCCACAAAATAGATAAATACAATAATATAAAAAAAATTTCAATGTTGTTTAGATCATGAATACCCTTTTAATTTCTTAAGAACTTATATTCCTCACAAATACATTAACCGTCTTGCTACTTCGAATTCCAAAACCACCACACAACAATAGGATTTCAAAGTCAGCATGTTTGTGGTCTTGCTGTGAAGATTATATCATAACACTCATATCACAGTTTCCATTTTTTCCACTCACATCTTGAACATCTTACACATTGTTGACAACCAACAAAATTAGAGCCTAGCAAATTTACATTTTTGACAATCAACCAATTCAAATTTTACCATATTTGATTGTCGTCTTTTTTTATACCTGTCTTTGCTGGCTGGTTTAAAAGTCAGCTCAAAAGATGTGTTTATGTATTTTCGAATTTTTTAACTTGGTGAATAATTGATTTTCATTAATGGCTAGACGCTTGATTCTCTTCGTAAAAGCTTTTTGAGTAAATAAATTTTGTTAAATTATTTTTTGAAATATACTTTTCTTATGTATTTGTTTTAGCATTTTTCTACTTTTCTTACGTAATTATTTTGTGATTTTTCTGCATTAAGAGTTTGGGAGAGTTTGTTACATAATAGTAGTGAGTGGTTTTATCATGCTCTCTGAGTTATCCATACTCTGAAGTTTTGTTTATTTTACTTTATTTGGTTTTCCTACCGAGTTGCAAAGGGGGAAGGTTGGCGCCTTCAAACTAGTTTAACCCCACTTATTCGGTCCTAAGTTCGAAATTGCTTTCTGACTCGCTAGGTTCTTCTTTTTTGTAGTTTTTTTATTTCTCTATAATTTTGTTCTTCAGGTTTAGCTTTTATATTTTTATTACGCTATTTCTTGTTTTTGATATATAATACATATTTCTTTATATATATATATATATATATATATATATATATATATATATATATATATGTGTGTGTGTGTGTGTGTGTGTGTGTGCAATAATTTCCGTTTATCTTCTATCTCTGCGCAATAACTAAATTTGGATTTATACACTTCCGGTTGGCATCATTTTGTATAAAGCAGTGTTTCTCAAACTGTAGGGCGCGATACCCCTGCGAGGGGGGCGCGAGCATATTGAAAATATAAAAGGCTTAAAAATTATTTTTTTGAAATGAAGTAAAACAAAATGCTTTCTGACAAAGTAAAAAATACACATTTACACTGATATAATTTATATATATCATCTGTTTTTCCACATTCAAACGCTCATTAGCTATCTTTGATCCTAAAACCAAATAAAAAAAGATATTTTGTTTGCTTTGCTGTAATCCCACGATGAGAGATTTTTTTATTACGTTTCTTTTAAACCTTAGAATATTACTTTTGATTATCATGTCTTTGACCTTCAAACTTACTGGCATGTTTAACTCCGTCTCCTTTTATTTTAGGAAAGCTGTAAATAATATTTTTCTGTTGCTTTTCCCCCATGTAAATGAGTATTATGATAAATAGATAAGCATATTGAGCACTTTGAAGGATTATTTGGCCAAGATGTATTTATGAGTTGTATGAGATGTATTTTATGAGTTGTATGAGATGTATTTTATGAGTTTTACACTATTTCTTTTAGAAATGACATCGATGTTTTTGTATCGAATTCACTTTTTACATGGGAGCGTTCGCATGAGGCGCTGAATCACTCCAAATTCTGGTAAAACTGTTTATTCGTTAACAGTGACCTTGACAATATCCTCTTATTAAGCAGTCTTGATGGAAACTCAAATGAATTTTTCACAGGTATGCCTCTTTTTTGAGAGTGGCGAACGGTTTTTTACATCCAAGGTACTTGTTTTGATCGAGTTCCCTGCATGACCACTTTTGCTCAAAAAATATTTTCTATGAATATGCTATACTTTCCCCTATGATTAACTTAGTGGTTTTGATTGCTGTGTTGTACGACTTATTATGGTTTATAAATGAAAATGAGCAGAATATAACATAAATGGGCATTTGTGATCTCTTTATTGAAGGAAGACGAAACTGATTAAACAATTGAAAAACCTGATGAAATAATGCATATTAATCGTGATAGCAAAAGTAGATATGAGAAAAGCGATAGACATGAAACTTTTGAGTTGAATTGAAATTTTTAAATCCTGCCTAAAGAAATCTATCAAGAAAACTATGAAGCCATAAATGTAGCACTTCTCCTTTTCAAAAAGACGCAAGGAAGAAAAAGTTCAAAATGCTTATTTGTAGATCATCAAACGACAGCAAAACGTGAACAAAATATGACAGTTTTACTGGAAAATAACGTTTCTGTATTAGCGAAAAGCGTCTGTGATTTATGTCCTTTATTAAGGACACGCACATTTGGAACATTTTCTTTAGTTTTATTGGATTTTTTCTCAAATCATCGAAGAAAAATTAAAAAGTCCTTGAGAGTAGGTAAGTATATTTTCTCTTAATTATATTATTCACTGGAATTGTAATTTTGATCGTGTATAGTAAAAATAATTATAAAACAAGTTATAGTTTAAAAAAAACTAAAAAAAAAACGCTATATACTTAAATATATATATACTTAAAAGTAACACATATACAAAATTTAATACTTATCTTGTTAATTTGTACGGTTTATAATTATGATCATATTGTAGCTTTAGCGCCAAAAAGTGTATTATTATCGCATTCGATACATTATTATTTTTAGGGGGTGCAATAAAAATTATGATTGATATTCGGGTCGCCAGTAGTTAAAGTTTGAGAACCACTGGTATAAAGACTAGAATGTTACGGATGTCTAAGCTGCTTGTATGAGTGTGTGTGTGTGTTATTCGCCATTAAAACTCTTTCCGTTTTGTCATATATATAGTCATTTTGTGTGTTTGTATATTTTCTATGTGTTTTGATGTTTCCGATATAAAAAATAAAGGGGGATACATCAGTCATCACGCTTTCTCTTCTTTTTTGACAAGATCGCAACAAAAACATTAAAATTAATAAAACGCGAATGTTTTTTGGAGAAGTACTTCATATATATATATATATATATATATATATATATATATATATATATATATATATATATATATATATATATATATATATGTATACATATATATTTCTATATATCTGTATAGATATATATATATATATATATATATATATATATATTTTATACATATAAATATTTCTATATATATATATATATATATATTTATATATATATATTTATATATATATATATATATATATATATATATATATATATATATATATATATTATATATATATATATATTATATATATATATATATATATATATATATATATATATATATATATATATATATATATATATATATTTATATATATTTTATACATATATATATATATATATATATATATATATATTTATACATATATTTATATATATATATATATATATATATATATATATATATATATATATATATATATATATATATATATATATATATATATATATATATATATATATATATATATATATATATACTACCTTGTATACCCGTTCTTCGCACGGGTGAATTGAAAAATTAAACATTACAGATTGAAGGATAAATAAGTTTTTAATGAGTTAGCTTTACGTGAATTGCAAGTTTAAAAAAAGCTTTTTAAATATCTCAGCTGAAAAAAAAGAAAGTATTTGTTAAATTTTAAATCTGTAGATTTAAGAGCAGATAAAAAGGATTTTTTTTATTTATAACTTTCCGTAACTCTCTTGTTGGTTGATTTTTGAAAGGACATAAGCTGATCTCTGCTCAACAAAAGTAACACATAGTTACAAAATTTGGGCAATGCAGGTTTAAAATAGTAATATCTGTTTCGAGTGCTGTCAGCACTAATAAAAAAAACACACATAGATCTGGAATTTATTTCTGGTGTGTTGTTGGAGTTATCTGCAGATCATTTCTCACAAAGTGAATTTTTCCTTCGTCGTATTTTGCAATGTCATCATTGGAGCAGCGTGCAAGCATCAAATACTGTGTTTTGCCCAAGAAATCACCTGAGACATTCGAGATGTTGAATAAAGCATACAAAAAAGCAATTTCGGCACCAGAGGGTTTTTACCTGTTTCCATGGCGGAAAATGAAATTGAAGGGACATCTTTTCGTGGGTTTAAGTATTATGATCCAAAATGCAATGAAGCAAGTGAAGGACCTCTAAAAAATGGATTCTGTGAGTGATTTTGAAGTTATATACGTTGTATCATCCAAAAGTTCGGTTAGAAAGTGTAGTATGTTATTCTCGGAATAGTTCACAGCACCAAAGCACATCTACCTTCAAGGTAGTCTCCTTGGGCGACGAAACACTTCTACCAGCGTCCGTATAATTTTTGGAAGCGCAGCAGGAAGCGCCTATTTTCGCTACCTCCCGACAGGCTTCTTGTGATGTTATTTTGAATTCATCTGATGACACAAAATGGCGGCCCAGTAAATGTTTTTTACGCTGATGGGAAGAGGTAAATGTTACACGTGCTTAAGTCTGATGAATAAGGGGATTTGGAAGCACGTTATTTTGACTTTGGTGACCAATCGGGTGATTGGAATTATTTTATCAATTGACTACTTTGTCATGCAGAAGATACCAGTCATCTGCGGCGGTGTGATATCTATATAAACTAGTACCAACCATAACACGAAGACGATCGTTTTGGCGTGGTCGAAAAAGTACTCGCGTTCGGACGGAAGGTACCGAGATCGAATCCTTCCTTCCATCCCGTCACTCTGCAAGAACTGATGACATTTACGATGAATTTATTCCCTGAAAATATGTCTTTAAGAAGTGTGTAATCTCACCGATTTGTTCAAGTGTTTGGAACGAAGTTTCCAAACACTTACAGACATCAACATTTTCTGCGTCCTGAAAAGTCGAAGTTCATCCAACACACATTTATTGTCTTCAATGGATTCTCAATCGTCTTTAAAACCATTAAATTCGTTAACCTTGTATTTTAATATCGTAGACTCAATATAGATCTTGCTTAGTTTTTCAACGTCTTCATTAGTATTTTAACAAAGCGTTGACAAAATTTAATGTTCAACGTTTTTCAAGAAAAGCCATCTTTCTTAGATCGCAGAAGAAAGCTAACTAGCTTCCGAAGGTAACAGCTGCACGTGTGGTTCGGTCACATGACATGGACTAAACCAACTTGGTCAGGTAGGGGAAGTTTGGCAGAATCTATTTCAATTAGTTTAACTTAAGGTACTTGCTTTTGTCGGCAGTCATGGCCACAGTTCCCAAATTCTTCGATCGTAATACGTATGAAACCTGAAACAAAGTGTGGATGCAGGAGAGCAGTGCCTAGAAGGTCAATAAGATTAAATTATCGTTCTATTTTTTAATAATTTGTAATGGATTTTTCCGAAAACTTTTTAAACTACCTGTATTACTTATTAATAGTTAAAATTTGATTGTAATAATTAACAAATACTAATTTAATTGAAAAGAGAACTAAGGATAACGTATATAATAGAACACATACATAATTTCTCAAATATATAAGGGATATATTATTAAGTATTCACGTCAAAATTTTAGCTCTTACTAGATAATAACAATATGGAAAAGCATTTCACATTTGTTCAATTGTTTAAATGCGGAAGAATCGACAGTTATGATGCGTAGCATTTATCAACCCTGTCAATTACAAATGAAAATTGATTTTATGGGGGCCTCTTAAGAAAATACATTTCCTCTCATTATTGGAATATAATTTATTCTAAAATATTCTATTCTCTAAGTAAACAAAGAAAATTAATTTGCTCCTGCGATATTTAACGATTTCTTGAAAACACAACTTATCAAGATTCTGAGTAGAGTTTTGATAATTATATGTTAATGTGTTAAATAAATATTTGTTTATGCAAGGGTTTGGAAGAGTTGATAATGTGTTCTAAATAAAGAATTTGATTTTAAGAGAGTTTCATACTTTTAAAATAATTTATCAAATATTTTCATCAGGATAGTGGAAAATATTCATACTTAACAATTGTTGAATTTTTACTCATTTACACATACACTTCTTCAAAGTACACTGACAAAGCCTAAAAGTAAAACAAAAAAAATACATAATTATGCAGTGCAAAAACTAAGAAATGAAAAACTAAGAGATTCGTATCTATCAAGGATGGGCAACTTGTTTTGGTTTACGGGCTATATTGTCGGAGTGGAGGGTGCTGGAAGGACACACCTTTAAAAAAGGAATGCATGCATTATAAAAAAATCTATATATCTATAAAAATGGGTGTTAGTATATATTAAATTGCATCACTTCAACACCGTTCAATCAATCACTATGAAAATTGACGAGTATATCTATTTTTTTGTGGTGGTTTTTGTGCTATCCTCTTCATTGCAGATCACCACTAGGTGGCACTACAGCTTATTAGCTTCTGCACCATTCAATCAATCACCAAGTTGCCAACAGGATCGCCAAAAATGATGTAAACTTGGCACTGTCACTATCATTTAGCTATGTTTCTATTGAATCGTCATTATAATATAAGGAACGGCATTGCTTGCAAATATTACAAATTTAACAGAAAATAAATACAACAAAAAGTACTATTAATGTCTTACACATCCATATATCAATTATTTACATTATTTAAGCGCTGATTACACAAATTATCTAACAATGCATTACTTCTGTTGAGTAGAAATGAGCTTAGGAAGGTGTTTTCAAAAATCGACCCACAAGAGATTTACGAGGTGTTATATAAATAAAAAAAAATATTTTTATCAGATTAGATCTACAAACTTAAAACTCAACAAATAAGAGTTTTTTGTTCAATTGAGATATGCAAAAGTATGTGTTTTTTTTGTTTAGTTTGCAATTCACGTAAAATTAACTCATTTAAAACTTCTTTATCCTCCAATTTGTATTCTTTAATTTTTCAATTCACCCGTGTGAAGAACAGATATACCAGCTAGTATTACATATAAATTAAATAAAATATCGGCAGTTTTATTTAATTTATTTATTGCATTAATTTCCCATCCTCTGTAGCTACATGTGCATTTAACTTTGAAATCAGTTTAACGAGACAAAAGTACCCTATCTGATTTTTATACATGTATTTTTTATTCAGGAATGAAATTGTTTGTTTAAATCCTCATGACATACATGTTGTACTTGGCAATATATTTACTTTTGTTGAACTTCAAACAAGAAAAACAAGCTGTAGCTTCCTCAAGCAATGTAACAATGTCAGCATTAATGAAATAACAGAGAAAATTGAATTAAAGCTTAAGTTTCTTAAAATCCTGAAATCTTCGTGTGACCTCGTCCACCAAACTCTGAAGATGATCACTTAGTAGTAAAAAACTTTCATGATTTTCTTCCTAATAAGGCAGTTCTGTTTTCCAACAGTAAAAAAATATTAGACGATTCATTGATCCCCGTTGGAAAGAAATTTCGGATCAAAGTGGATTTTCTGACTGTTTCGGAAACCACATAAAAACTGTTTGGAGGTCTCATGTCGCCCATGGCCGATAGTTGCCAACTCTAGATGTATACTGTTGACAGTTTGGCAAAACATCGTTTATACCAGTGCTTCTCAAACTTTCTACGTTTATGACGCAATTTTCCATTATAATTTTCATCGTGCTTCCCTCCCCTCCAAATAATAATAATGTATTCAATTCAACAACAATATACTTCGACGTTAAAGCTGTAACACGACTTAAACTATAAGCCGTAATGATTATCAAGATAGTTATTAAATTTTTTGTATAATTTCATGACATTCCCTTATAAGGTCACTGATAATTATATATATATATATATATATATATATATATATATATATATATATATATATATATATATATATATATATATATATATATGGATATATTAAACTTGTTCTTAACTTATTATTGTTAAATTAATTATGAAACACATTGCGGGATGTACTGATACATTTATAAGTGTATTATATCAGTGCAAATGTATATTTTATTTTTTATTATGTCAGAATGTATTTTGTTTTGCTTTCTTTCAGTTTCATAAATAATTTATATATTTTTTTAAATAATCGTTTTTCGAAATATTGGCGACTTCCTTTTAGAGTTACCACTCCCCCTAGGGTGCCTCCCCCCACAGACCGAGAAACACTGGTTTATACTATGTCTGACAAGTTTTGAGTTTAAGTGAGGAAGATACAATGTTGGTAAAACTTATTAACATAGTTGTACAAATCCTGCAAATAACTTTCAAAATACAATAGTGAAGTCAACGTTATAAGAGCATATGTGCGTCATGAAATGCGATGCATGAACCAACATGATTTTAACATGATGCTGGAGCTGTTGAATTATTTTTTCCCTTTTCTGTTTCATTGCGCAGACAAAGCTGTCTTATTTTTTTTATCGGTTCTGTTATAGAACAGAAAAGGCACATCATTTTCCTTAAGGTGAATGTCGTTTATATGGTGAAAAGAAAATTATGAATCTGAATCTACCTATTCAGAAAATATGTATTACACTATGGAGTAAAATGAGGAAATACATTAAGAAAAATACTTTCGAAATTTGAAATCGCTGCAAAGGGTTGAATTGTTTGAAAAATAAAAGCGAAAAAAACTTAAATTTGGTTACATGATTTTAATACAAAAATAATAATAAATTTTATAATATAAATAAACAAAATTTATTACTGATAAGTTAGTATAGCAGTGCACCTCAAACTTTCAATATTTGCGACCCAAAATTCAATCATAATTTTCATCGTGCCTTCTTCCACATACAATAAGAATGTTTGATTTCAATAACAACGTTCTTTGACGCTACAGCTTAAATGCAACTAAGGCGTATGAAAGCCACTGGCATAAGAATGTCACGCTCAGCCAATGTTTTATTTTCCCCGAACATATAAATGCGTCTTTCTAAATTACGATGATTTTTTCTGAACACTGCTATTCGTAAAAAATTTTCTGAAGTCTTTGGAATGCAATTAATGATTTGACAGTGTTTACAAATGATTTACTTATTTCAGAGAACTTGCTTATTTATTACTTTTCTTCTTCCATACACCCTTTAAAACACTACATACGTACGCCTATATGGATTGATTGATTGGTTGAATATTAACGTCGCACTGATCAGCTACTCGAGGACTTTTGGCGATGGTCCACGGAATTTCGAACCATGATCAAGTGACGTGGACGGCACCTGACCTGGCACCCCCTCTCCTAACTACCACACCACACCAGGAGGAGGCCTTTTAAACTCTCGACAGATTTAACGTGCACGCCTACATGGATAACAGTGACATTGGGTAGCAAATCGTGTAACTTTTAATAGATAGTTAAGCGATTAATTATAAAACGTACATGTTATCAATATAAGTCTTAAATTGTGTATATGACTTTAAATATCATGGAGTCCCCAGTAATAATTAAACTTGTTTCTAACTTTGATTTGTTAAATTAATAAGCAAATGCATCGTGCAGTACTGATACATTTAAAAGTTCATTATATCAGTGTAATTGTGCATTTTATTTTTTATTACTTCAGAATCTATTTTGTTAACTTTTAGTAAATTAATAATTTTCATAAATAATCTTTTTTTTTTCGACTTTTCAGTACGCTCGCACCCTCTACGTAGGGTTTTCACGCCCCCTTAAGGGGCCCGCCCCACTGTTTGAGAAATGCCGTAGTATACACTAAAGATAAAAAGTAATTACAATGTTTAGTACAACTTATCATAATCCCGACTATCTCTCCCTGCACCGTCAATTCAATCCAATCCAAAAGGGGTTTTTTTTTTTGTCTTCCGTTTTATCGTGCTCTGCAATTTAGAATGTTGTTTTTCAAAGAAAAAATACTAAAATACTAAGAAATGTACTTGATTTTCTATTGTTGTAACTACGAGGGATATTCGGAAACTAAGGTCCGTTTACTTATAAAACATAAAACATTACAGATTTTTTCAAAACACTTTGTATTTTAAATTCCTTACATGTGTCTCTATTTTTCTACATATTTTCCATATTTGTTTAAACATTTGTTATAACGTTCTACGAGCCTCTGTATGCCTAAGTCGTAGACATCTGCCGCCTGTGAAGATAATCAGTCTTGAACTTCTTCTTTCACCTCTTCAGCTGTGTCGAAGCGCTTGCCGCCGAGAAACTCTTTTAGGTGGCGGAATAATTGAAAATCACTCGGAGCCAAAACTGGACTGTACGGTGGGTGGTAAATCTGTCCCCATCCAAAAGATCTGATCAGATTTTGTGTGTTAATGGCAGAATGGGGTCTGGCATTGTCAAGCAGCAACAGAATTCCAGACGTCAGAAGACCACGTCGCTTATTCTGTATCGCATGTCTAAGTTTAGTTAGGGTAGCGCAGTAAGCGGCTGCATTTATTGTTGTCCCTTGCTGCATAAACTCGACTAACAACGACTAACAAGACCCCATGTCTATCCCAAAACTCGGTTGCCATAACCTTGCGTGTTGAGATTGTCCGCTTGGCCTTGGCTCTGACTGGTGAATTTGTGTGACGCCATTCCATTGACTGACGTTTAGACTCTGGGGTTATGTGAGAAACCCACGTCTCGTCCCCTGTGACAATCCTCTCTAAAAATTGATCACCTTCTTTATGATATCGATCCAAAAAATCAGGAGCACAAGCCATTATTTACAGTTTGTGTTCCTCAGTAAGCAGCCTGGGAACCCAACGTGCACACAATTTGCGAAATTTCAACTTTTCGGAAACGACTTTGTGCAAAGTTGTTCTACTGACATTCGAAAATTCCAATGCTAAAGTTGAAATTGTGAATCGCCGGTTTTCACGAATCTTTTCATCCACGGCATTGACCAAATCATCTGTGATCACTGATGGTCGACCGGAACGCGGTTCATCATGAACATTTTCCCGTCCGTCCTTGAAAGCTCTCACCCACTTACGCACTTTGCTGCTACTCGTCGCATTTGGGCCATACACGTCGCTTATCTGTCTATGAATTTCCGCTGCTGAAACGTTCTTTGCTGTCAAAAACCGAATCACTGACCTTATTTCACAGTCAGCGGGCTGATCGATTGTTTCAAACATTTTGAAGTAGCACTGTAACAATACCAATGCAAATGGTGTCGTTTGACGAGCAAGGTATGCCGTGAGTTGGTACGCATGCTCATTTCAATGTTTGCGCGACATTCGAATAGCTACGACGATTCGGACCTTAGTTTCCGAATATCCCTCGTAATTAGGAGGTTTCCTTTCATCGCAAAATTTTTTTTAAAAAACACTAAAATACCTGTTTTTTCTTGGATAAAATCTACTTTAAATTTTTGTACAGTAGGAAAGGTCAAAGCTTCTTTTGCATTGTGGCAGTACTTAGCGTAAAAAATTAATTTTTATTTTATTTTCCCATCATCTACATAGCAGAGCACCTTTTCTGCACAGATATGTTTTGAAATTCTGAAGGAAAACGATTTTTTATCGAACCTAATGTGCAGTATATACACATTCAATCTCCACTGAATGCTCCTAGTTGGACCGCATTCAAAATTTTAGAATCGTTAATTGTTTCCTTCCTATTCATATTTTACTATAAAAAAGCTACCTGTACACTCTCAAACATTTACTTCCTTATAAAGGATCTTATGTGAACTTAGCACACGAACAACAACTATTTATTTTATAAGTCATTGGCCCGTGTGGGTTGCCCTACTCCTATGTTATCCTCGTGACCTATAGGTGTGGGAGTGAATGGTGAACGAAGCGTTGTCATAATCTTAATATCTCTTTATTAAGATTTTAACTTAAACACTATACAATGATAATATTTATATTTTAACTTAGCAGATCTGATATAACGGATCAATACGTATTACCAAATAAGCGCGACCTCGATCACTAAATCTAACTTTACCACCTACTCCTAACCTCAGTAAATACACAGTTCCTAGTATTAATTTGAACAATCCTACCTCTATATCCTGGTAAGCAGTAACTCACTCGAATCTCTCAGTAACGTTGCGGTTTACCTCGTGTGGAATGGTATCCACCTTGACTTGAATGCTCTGGCATAAATAGCTGAACTCTTGAATGTCAGATAACCTCTCACTTTTAACTTAACACTCGGAAACGCAGACTAGCATCACTTCCCAAAGGCCACCCTGCTTACGCTAAACTTGTGCTATTTAAAAGGTTCTTAATTTGCATAATCACGCATCGCTTCTGGATTTGGTTGGAAAGAATTTGCCCTTTCAGCCCCAGGGAACACAAGAAGAGTTTTTAGTTGAAAACGCGATGAACCCGTCACAATTTGCATGCAATCTCCTTTCACTCACTGCTTCCCAAATACATATTAATTTATTGATGAACATAGGTTTGATTTTGCAGTTGTCTCCAATGAAAAAATAATCCATGTAAAATGGGATAAAATAGCAGAAAATATTTTCATTTAAAAAGTTATTTTTAATGATTGTCTCCAAAATAATCTAAGAACAAAAAATTATTTAAGGGAAGATATTTAAAAATATTTATTAAATACATTCAAGTGGATTTTTTATTCCTTGAATTTTATTTTTCTTTCTGATTGTTATACGCATCAACTGTTTGATGATAGCAATAAAAATTTAATTTCACTTTTTTGTTCAATGGAATGATTTTTTTAAAAAACAAAGCGCATTTGTTGGCCCAAGCCGTTTCTCGCAAAACTTAGCATAAAACGATTAAATATGTTAAATGACCCAAAATATGTTACCAGCTCATGTAATAAAACATTTTGACTACATTTTAACATATATTTGGTCATTTTTTTCTATTTTTTAAAAGAATTTAACCATACATTTTTAATTAGTATTTGTGTAGTTCAAATTCCTCAAATCATCCGTAATCGATGACATTCATTATAAAGCTAAAAAAGTAGTATAGAACTGTGTTATTATTGTGTTATAAAAATTGGTATATTTTTTTTATATATTCCTAAATAAGCATTATTACATGTAAGGATTACAGCCTTATATTCCTTCTGTTATTAAGATGAATACTTTTGTGGGCCAAATATAATATATAGGACGAGTAATTTTATAAATATTACTATGAATTCAGACATATTCATTAGCTATTTTTTCCTCGGGATATTCTAATTAATATAACACAAACACTATTTAACAAACACATTAAGTCAATTCCAACTTCGATCAACAAAGAAAACTTTTATTTTCAATAATTTTTATTAAATAGTTGCAATTAGTATTAACATGTTTAGACAGTGACAAAATAGAAAGCAATTGTCCTTGTGATTTTCCATTTTCTTTTCTATACATGTTGTTCGACAATTTGTTTTGTTTGTTACAATTTTTTCATTAATTAAACATAAATATTCTAATAAAATAGTATAGTAAAAAATAATCCAAACTTTCAGAAATTAGCCGTCCCTGGGGGAAATCAAATCCACGACCTTTGGATTAGAAGTCAAAAGCACAATCCATTGCACTAATGGATCACAACGAAGGATTTTCCTTTATATATATGATGTTGGACTATTATTTTTGTTTGTTTCTACAGATTCATTTTTTAATTTAATGAATTAATATTTGAAAAACTGTATTAACATCAAGTGCCATCCACTACAAGTTTAAAAGATTGTATTTGAACTTGAAGAGATGATTAAAAATTATTTTATTGATGGCAATTTGAACAAGATATATAGGATGTATATATTCATGTATATATATATATATATATATATATATATGCACAGAGAAAGAGTTGACTAATAAAAGAGGAATCGAAAAATAACACAAGTATATTAGAACAAAAAAAGATATACTTATGATGTAATTTTAGAGGAGGTAAGAAATAAAATGAAAAAAAAGGGGGCAGGAAAACTAAGCAAATAGAAAATTATACTTATATTCTCAAATAACAAACATTCTGAAATAATATTCCTAAATTTCTTACATTTTTAATATGGGATGTTCTGAGTTTTTTAATTCTTTTAAATTTTTAAATTTTCACAAAATTAATATAATTTTTAATGGTTTGTGAAAGAAAATATACCTGCAAAAATCAAGGGTAAAAATATTTGAAAAAATTTTTAAAATCACAATTTATGATGATTTGTGACAAATGCCACCTGCCTGACGAAGTTTGATCGAGACCCGCGAAATTCATAGCGTCTAAGGTTTATAATTTTTACGCCATTCGTTATATTCAGCTTTGAGAGCATCATGCACAGGTGACAGTACGATTTTACCCCAATTTAAAGGGAGAAATCCTTAGGCATTGCCAGGTGCCTCCCACCCCTTCCCCCAACCTCATGAGAGGACTTCTGGCTTGACAGTTATTTAGAGTACTCCCATGCCGCAAAGGCACTACAGATTTACAAACATCCATGTCTTCTTCGGGATTCGAACCCAGTACCTACGAAACCGCAGTCAGCGTCGCTAACCACTATACCGGTTGGGTGACTCGATATTCATATATATATATATATAATCCAATATAAAAGAATTCTTTCAATATATAATCATATACATATACATACACATATATATAAATTTATACATATATATACATATACACAAATACATAAACAAAAATATAAAAATAGACATATAGTTATATACCCAAGATAACTAAAAGAAGGAAGGAAGCACATAGTATAAAGAGAAATTCCTGATCTTAGGAAACAGGATTGCAGGTTTAAACAAGTTTTGCGGCGCCAACCTTCACCTGTAATTTGTCATACTATGTACCAAGAGGAAAGGAAGGAGTTATATATGTAGAATTTAAATATTAAAAAATCATTAAACTAAATAAAATAGGAACATAAACATAACCTACTAAATCGGAGTTAAAACGATGGTCAATAGTGCAGTAACGCAATTAACTTTATGCGGTTCTGCTCTCCAAATAAGGAGAGCAGAACCGCATAAAGTTAATTGCGATACGATATAAGAAACGAATAATTGCGATACGATATAAGAAACGAATAATTGCGATACGATATACGATAATAAGATATATATATATATATATATATATATATATATATATATATATATATATATATGTATACTTTTAAAAACATAAAAATAAAAATCATATAAAATTAGCGTAAAATATAAAAGAAACTCAAAAAAATATATATTAAAAAATTTTAAAAATAAGCATGTGGCGCCATCTATTTAATAATTGTAGGATAAATTAGATATTGTCTAAATTTAAAAAAAAACATTACAAAACATAAAAACAGTAAATAATTACAGTAATACAAATTGTATCATAAAAAACCATTATAAATATAATTACAAAGAAAGTTAGCAGGGTATCCATGTCCAATACAGTGATTAAAAAATTTTTTAAGATTTAAAAAAATATTAGTGTTATCGCTAACTAATACATTATTGCGATAGATATAGTTAAAAATAATATTTCTATATATAGATATTGATAAATTACAATTCCACAAAGGCACTTCGATGATATTAAAATTAAAGGAATCTCTTTTATCATAAATATTACTATGTAGTTTCGAATCCTTAATATACAGTGATACATCTAGGTAATTTGTTTTGATAGGATTATTATTAATTTTAACTAAGTTTAAGTAGGACGGATAAAAATTAATAATAGGGTTTAAATTATCATTTTTACCAAAAATAATTAAATCATCAATATATCTAAAAATGTAGGAGTCATTATTACTAGCATAATTATATTCATAAAAAATGTAAATAAAGATTAGCTAAACTATTACTAGCTGGGCCCCCTTGTGGGAGTCCTTTCTCTTGTTTATATAAAGAACCATTAAAAAAATTGATGTAATTTTCTTTTAAGACAAAATCTATGAGAGTTTTAAATTTGTTAAAATTAATATATATATATATAAAACTTCATCTCTAATATGGTGGAATTCTTGGATTTGGACTTGCATCTTATTAACAATATTGTAGTCAGTAACATTTTTGACAAAAGAGATTCGTTTAAGTTCCATATAATTAAAATTCCCGTATGGAACAGTAATTTACATATATCAATTTACAGAAATATCATTTTGAATTTTTTATTTAGAAATGATAACTTAACTACCCCCAAAATAGATAAATACAGTAATATCAAAAAAAAGTTTCAATGTTGTTTAGATCATGAATACCCTTTTAATTTCTTAAGAACTTATATTCATCACAAATACATTAACCGTCTTGCTACTTCTAATTCCAAAACCACCACACAACAATAGGATTTCAAAGTCAGCATGTTAGTGGTCTTGCTCTGAAGATTATATATCATAACACTCATATCACAGTTTACATTTTTTCCACACACATCTTGAACATCTTACACATTGTTGACAACCAACCAAATTAGAGCAAACTTACATTTTTGGCAATCAACCAATTCAAATTCTACCATATTTGATTGTCGTCTTTCTTTATATCTGTCTTTGATGGCTGGTTTAAAAGTTAGCTCAAAAGATGTGTTTATGTATATTCGAATTTTTTAACTTGGTGAATAATTGATTTTCATTGATGTCAAGATGCTTGATTCTCTTCGTAAAAGCTCTGTGAGTAAAGAAATTTTCTTAAATTATTTTTGAAAAATACTTATGTTATGTAATTGTTTTAGGATTTTTCTACTTTTCTTACGTATTTGTTTTGCGTTTCTTCTGCATTAAGAGTTTGGAAGAGTTTGTTACATAATAGTAGTGAGTTGTTTTATCATACTCTCTGAGTTTTTACATACTCTGAATTTTTGTTTATTTTATTTTATTTGGTTTTTCCTACCGAGTTGCAAAGGGGGAAGGTTGGCGCCTTCAAACTAGTTTAACCCCACTTATTCGGTCCTAAGTCCGAAATTGCTTTCTGACTCGCTAGGTTCTTCTTTTTTGTAGTTTCTTTTTTATTTCTCTATAATTTTGTTCTTAATGTTCAGCATTTATATTTTTATTACACTATTTCTTGATATGTTCATTATCTATTATTTCTTGTTTTTGATATATAATACATATATATATATATATATATATATATATATATATATATGATATTTACGTATTATAGTGATATTTATATATAATTTATGTATTATATATTATATATAATTTATGTATTACTATATATTATTTTATATTAAAATATCGGAATCTAAGGTCGATGGTCAAAAGTTTATTCTTCTTAATTGTCCTTCCTCTTATGGCGTGATATCTAAAATCTGAAAATTATTGCCGTCTGAGCTAAAGTAATAGAATACCTCTCTGGTTTCCGAAACGTTTTTCTGGAATATTTCAGGATCTAATGATGGGATTCAAACAAAATGTAGAAAATAGTTTTTTTATACTACTTCCAAAATAATCCTTTAGAAAATCAACGAAAAAAATTCTGGTTCGAAGTTATTTAACTTGGTTAAAATAGTTTATTCGATTAATATAGGGGTGTTAGAAATTTTTCTTTCAGTTAATTTCAGCTGTAAATAATAATTCAGTAATGTTATTTCAACTGTTATATATAATTTTTGGAAAATTATTAAGAATTTTTTCTTTTCTTTTAAATAACGGATTGCACATAGTAACTGATAATTTTGCATATTGTGTGAACAAATTAATGTCTATGCGTATATGTTTAGAAATTACAGATTTTAGAGACATAAAATATGCATTTAATTAATACGTGGATAGAAATTTCTACAGCTTCCACAAATTGAAAAAGACGTTTAATTTAGCTTTTATCAACATGTATTCATTTTTTCCGATTTTTGCAACTTTGGTGTACTACGATTATAAGTACAGAACAAAACATGGCTAACGTTTTTGAACAAGCCTAAAGAATAAGAAATACAGAAGAACAATTTCTTCTAGATTTACAGGAGCTTATTTTGTTTCAGCATTTATTTCTCTTTCTTTTGCTGCCTGGAGAACATCAATTTTTACAATATTTCGAAAAGCCATGTGCTTTTTTAACACAATGAAATAAGTACATCTAAAATTTTATTGACCGAGATAGCCACCTGAAAGTTTCAACCGACAATATATTTTAAAAGACCAGCTTAATATGTTTCTTTTTATGAAACCCAGATATAGCCCATAATATTAAGTTTAAAGCAGTTCATTTTATGTATTTTTTGCAAATGCTAATGAAGAGAAAGACGTTAAACGTAAAAAATATAGGTAATAAAATATGTTTTACAATTTCAGAATCCTGAAATTAAAGAGAAGTATTCGTAAATAGCAATAATTAAAATAATAATAAGTTCAGATCTTGATACTTTAAATTTACAAATGTATGAATACCCTAATTCGAATCATTTCAGGCATTAACCCATGAAGTTGTTTGCCCATAATAAAGGTTGTTTTTTTAGAGGTATAAAACTTTAAATTGCAATAAAACAACGATGTATTATTCCATTGACAAGAATTTTTTTTATTCGAAAGATAATCTTGTGGCATTGCATTTCAAATATGATTTCTGGCATAGGACTGCCACGGCTGGCTCGGATGTAGTCCAATCTGGACGTCCAATTTTCGATAAGTTTTTCCAACATTTGTGGCCTAATATCGGTAATAACACGGCGAATGTTTTCTTTCAAATGGTCAAGCGTTTGTGGCTGATCCACATAGACCAATGACTTTACATAGCCCCACAAAAAATAGTTTAGTGGTGTTAAATCACAAGATCTTGGAGGCCAATTCACAGGTCCAAAACGTGAAATTAGGCGGTCACCAAAAGTGTCTTTTGATAAATCGATTGTGGCACGAGCTGTGTGACATGTTGCGCCGTCTTGTTGGAACCACAGCTCCTGGACATCATGCTTGTTCAATTCAGGAATGAAAAAGTTAGTAATCATGGCTCTATACCGATCACCATTGAGTGTAACGTTGTGGCCTTCACCGTTTTTGAAGAAGGATTCCACCAGCCCATAAAGCGCACCAAAGAGTCAGTTTTTCTGGATGTAACGGTGTTTCGACATACACTTGTGGATTAGCTTCACTCCAAATGCGGTAGTTTTATTTGTTGACGCAGCCATTCAACCAGAAGTGCGCTTCATCGCTAAACAAAATTCGCTTTCGAAAATCGGGAACAAGGTAGTCTCGTTTTGGGCACATTCGACGAATCTACGCCTTGCTTGATGATCGTTTTGATGAATTGCCAAACCAAACTGAGAATAAATCACTTGGCAGCTGTTAAATCGGTCGCAATCTTGGAAAGTAATGCCAACTTAAACTTCTATACCTGGAAAAAGAACACTCTTTACATAGAAGCTACCGAAAGTGGGCCGCAACTGATTTGCCCGTATGCAGTACTGCACTGATATTTTCTTTATTTCTTTGATTTGCCATTATATTTAATTCTAATGGTGCATTATTTAGTGCTAGTACTTTGAAAAGGGGATGCGTTTTTTTCCTATGACATGGACATACTTTTCATCTAGCATTCTTTTTGCGTTGAAGTGGGAGCTAGTATTGCATTTAGTAATAAAAAATTGAAAAATGTACCTTTTTTGAAGCATTTTGGTTAAAAAATGATAGCTTAAGGGGTTAAAAAAATGAAAATTGTGTTTCAATATTAATAAGTAAATATCGCCCATCCGGTGTAGTGGTTAGTGACGCAGCCTACGGTGCCATAGGGTCTGTGTTCGAATCCCGGTTAATATATGGATGTTTGTGTTGTAATTCTTCTCTTCTTTTTAATGTGAGCTTCACACTTACTTCCATTGATATTTTGTGGTGCATGAGGTTATACATATTTTCAATATATATATATATATATATATATAAATAAATGAGAAATGTAAGATATATAAGTTATCACGAAACACACACACACACAACAGCACAAAATTCTAACTAGTTGTATTGAATCAAATTAGAATGAGTTGAAGAACGATTAAAATTAGTTTTATTAAATTAATCTCATATTGTAAAATTGATTGTAAAAAACTCAAATAAATGTAATATATACTATACCAAATGTGGCTACATGCGCATGTACCCACAATTGTCAAATGTTCATGGTCGTGAACTCGAGGCCTACATTATTTCCTTCGAGTACTAGGGTTGAGTGCCGCTAAATATCTAACACGAAGAGGGGCTAATGCATGTTAACCCTTTAAATGGTCAATTTTTTTTGTTCAAAATGTTCCAAAAGAGACACAATTTTTTTTTCATATAACTATGAATTATACTTAACACAATGCCAAAATAGAAGTACTTTAAATTGATTTTTCATTTCAAAATGTTCGCACTATTTTTTTTTATTTTGATGGAGGAAGATTCGATCTGAGTACCTTCCGTTCCGTACACGAGTACTTTATTGACAATGCTAAAACGATTGTCATTGCGTGATGTAAGGTGCTAGTTTACACATGTATCACACCGCCACATACCTTCAAGCCAGTGATTCGGTGAATAGGCGAAAGAACGATACCATATTTGCAGCGAGCATGTGAACAGCTGCGTCATTTTTTGTGGGTTGCGTCATCGTGTGTGACGGCTTGCGAATTGTGTCATTTGTGTGAGACAGCTTAATTGCTTTATTTGTGTCTGACGGCTTAGTGTAATGGTTTAATTGCGCCATTTGTGTCTGACGGCTTAATCGCATCATTTGCATCTGACAGTTTAGTTGCTTTTGCGGTGGATAGATGGCGCCACGACTGCTGTGCGTGAAAAGTGCAGTTCCTTTATACGGTTAGAGGCACCAATGAAGGAAGGAAGATTCGATCTGAGTACCTACCGTTCCGTACGCGAGTACTTTATCGAACATGCCAAAACGATCGTCATCGCGTGATGTTTGGTACTAGTTTATATACATATAACACTACCACAATTTTATAACTGTGGAACACAAAACTTCCCAATTATTTTTATAAGTGCTCTCTACATGCTATGAAGAATGTTTCATTATCTTAACAGAATTTCTCTCAAATTGTTGAGGATTTTGTGAGTGTGTGCATATGTACATGCAAGTGATGTTTCGAGTCAGCATCAAGCTTTTGTAAGCAATCAGCAAGCAATCGACATATCTTGTGTTGAGAGAAAATAGACACCAAGAGAAGATTTTGATTGGGCTTATAATACTTATGGCCAGAACCGTTAAATAACGCACATTTAGTTTATGTTATCACTTTGAAAGTGAAGGGTGACATATAGAGAATATAAAACATAATGAACTGAGATTAAAAAGTATTACGTCTGGAATATATTTTCTGAGAAAAAATTGGGTGTTTAATTTAAGGATCGAGCATGTTAATGAAAATAAAGTTAAATGGTAAATAAGGGAAATTATCCTTACATATGCATACACATTTTGAAGCATGGTGTAATATCCTGTCTTACAATTGCAATGAGGACAGAGGTAACATAAGCATTTATGGATTATATTTCAATTTCCATTTCTTCCCAAGCAATAGTTGCAAAATCCCTATTATTTATTGAATATTTTCAAGAATTTGTATTCCTGTCTTCAATGAAAAATACCCGCCATCACACCCCAAAGAAATTTCGGATGAGAAGTGTTTTAGTACCACGGATAATTAGAATCCCTTAAAAATACTAGGACTAACAATCTCACCATAAAAATTTAAAATATGCGCCAACCAAAGTTAGAAAGAAGAAAATAAAAGTGCCCGTACAGCGTGCTGGCAAACTGGTTGTGGCCAGATTTGGTAGCCCGTGTGGTGTACAAGCAAACCATTTAAGATATTAAGGACTCATATCACGATTCAAAGTCTTATTTGAGACTATTGGATGTTTATAGTGGATGGGCCAGATGTCGTATTCTTCACTTTATTAACTTTCAGAATTGCGTTGTGCGTCACCAATGTTCCTGCTTAAACTTGTTTGTATGTTTCACCGATCATAAAAGGAAGTATTGTGCTAGACAAAGGGCCATTGTTTGGGTGAATTAGAATAAATATCAGCAGGGAACAAAATTATTTCATTTCAAAGTTTTGTCATTTGCTGATGAAGTATAATTCAATTGTTCAGGGACTTAAGAAAAAAATATATTAAGAGAAAAATATATTTGTTAAATAGGTAATTTTCTGTTTGGGTGACCCCCTTGGCGAAGATTTTAAAATACGTACAATGTGACTTTAAAATGGGACTCTGGTGTCATTACGGACATTAGGTGTCATGTCTAAAAGTCCATGATAGCAATTCTGCTGACAAAAGGGGGACAAACATGTGTTAAAGTTCTGTTTTTGCAGACACTAAAGATTAAAAAGAATTGATACAAAAATAAAAAAAAAACCCTGACTATATTATGAATATTAAGCAGAGTTTTGCCTATCTGAAAATAATTCCAATTTAACCCCTTAATTGGTAATTCAAATTTATGCAATGTGCTCCTTAGTGTCACCAATTTTTACACAGTCGTGCATACACGGTGTATCGGATAGAAAGAAAGACGCAAATATACAAAAATGTTTTCTCTGAAATAATTAAATCCTTCGAAACAATGTCAAGATCATTTTATTGCAATCCAAAGCATTTGGAATAGTTTTACTGATAGCAGCGCAAAATAAATAGCCGTATTCTGGAACGTCGTATATATACGTCTATGCTGGATGTGCGAAATAAAAATACACACTGGTGGCAGTTAAGGAGTTAACTTCCACTTGCATGATTATGTGGCATATTTGGTGTGTAACCATTAACAAATAAATACGTCGCAAACACTGTTGAGGTCGTTGTAAGGCATACCAATGTCTTCGGAATAGCAGCGTAGTGAAAATGTATGTACTTCGGAAAAGCATATGTGAGTGTCAGGGGTTGTTAAAGTCCGGCTGAACAAAACAAATACATAGGCCCAGGCAATTAAACGTTTAAAATAACGAAATGAAATTTTTACCTGAACAATTATGAAAGTAATTGAAAAAAAAATAGATTATCTCTCCTCTTTTCTAATGATAATTCCAGTTTATGAACTAAGCAGCCTTTATGCGGAACGATATGCATGCGCTTACTTTAATGTTAACAGGAGCAGAATGAATGAGAAACATTTTTCATCCGGGTAAAAGAAATTTAACATGAATATCTTTTATGCTGTTACATAGTATTACGGTTGAAAGTTTGTGATATATTGTAAATTTTCATTCAAAGCAATTTTAATCGGCAAGGGATGCATACATCAAATTAGGATCCCAACTCTAATAAAGGTGTCAAAAAGAAGAGAAAAAAACGATACCAAATACCATAATTGTTTTACATTGTAATCAAAGATATATTCGTTTTTTTTATTATATTTTTGTCAAGAACTCTTCTTACTCGTTTACGTTTACTGCAAATGCTTTTCACTAACTATTCATTTAACCAGTAAGCGAATTTCTGATCTTCCTAAAGAATGAATTTCCACCTATAAGGCAATCACAAAAGGGTCGATTTATGCTCACGCACACACAAGCACAAACATCACAACATCAACAAAAATAACGCTAGGGAAAATGAGTATAATCTATTAAATTAAACTATCACAAAAAATTCCTTCGAAACACAAAATGCAATCAAGAATGTTTTAATTTCCTTTTAACCACTCGGCATCCCTTTCGAAATAAGTGCGAAACAAAGCAGAAAGCAAGTCCCCTGGGCGGCCTACTTGCTAATTCATTTCAGCCTATTTATTTCCCTTACCCCGAAGGAGGTGTGATTTAATTAGCGAATGCATGTGCTCCACAATCTGGTTTATATAACAGACTCTTAGTTTAATTAGAGATGCCTGAAAAGAAGTTAAGATTTTTCAAAGAACTGGTAAATAAACCGAGTAATTCTTGTTGCGATGTTTTTGGAATTAGTTTCGAATGTTTTTATTCAGGTAGCGTGTAAACCGCGCTTACCCGGTCATTTTGTTTAACTAAAATATTTGAAAAAATGCACATTTTATATATATATGTCTAAACCTTATACTTAAAAGAATAAGAAAATAGAATAGTTTCATTTTTATTTTAAATTTTAAAGTTTTTATTTCACCATTTTTATATTTTACAATTGTGGAACTCAAAAATTCTAATGTTTGCTTTTTGCTTGTATATTTTTATGTTCATACTTTTTCACATGGCTAAGGGCTTCGTGTGTGAAGCCCTTCATTCGGAACAAATTTAATTTTTTTCTCTTATGTAAAACTAAAATTAATTAATTAAATCAAAGTAATTAATTAATATTTAAAAAAACTGTATTAAAATCATGTGTGTTTAAAAATCAAAATTAATTCAAGTTTAATCAAAATTAAATCAAGTTCAAAAAATGTATTTGAACTTGAGTGAATGAATAAAAATATTTTATTAACAATTGAAAATTTGACCATGATTTATATATATAAATATATATAGAGAGAGAGAGGGAGAGAGTGAACACACACACACACAAATAGTAGGAATTGAAAAAAAAAGAACACTAAAAAGACAACGATCACCATCAAAGAAAGTCTTGGGAATTACGACTAAGGCCGTGATAAAGCCCGTCATTTCTCCGGCGCTTTGAAAATCGAACTTTGGCGAAGAAACCGGTCGGTTTAGTGGAGTTCCCCAACTGCGGCATTGTTGACTTGACATACCCCGTTAGAACAACGGTTGCGTAATTTTGAAGAAAATGGTTATAAAAGTGCAAATTTCTTTTATTAAAGAAAATTATATAAAACTAAATGCATGTTCAAAATATTTGTATTTATTTTTAAATTTTGGGTAAATTTTTAGCTTGAAATACAAAAATTAATTTTTAAGAAAAGCCAACATTTAGGGGTATTTTGACTGAATGTTGGTTTTTTGCCAAAGGGAAACAATTAAAAAACATGTGTTTTAAGCATTAAAAGAGAATTTTGTCACACTTATGCACAATGTGAAAACACATTATAGTAATTTTTTCTTGTGAGATAAATTTTACAGCATGAGATAAAAAAAAAGCCAGCATCACACGTAATACTACAAATCCCTCATCACTGTGCTCTCAGAGATTCACTAACTAAACTTTCAAAACAATCAGTTATTTCAGAATCATTCTCAGACCCATTTATAGTTAAAGTAGAATCCTATTCACTTTCTGACTAACTCCATAACGAATACAATATTAAAAAATATGTATAGTTTATCACAGAACGCAACCTATGCATATTCACGAAAAGCGGAAATAAGCAACTGGGCTAAGGTTACAAAAACATATCGCTAATATACATGTTTAATTGAGCTAATATCTAGTTTAAAATAAAATAACTATCACTAAACACGTTACTAATAATCTGGCACTGCCATCTGGTGAGAAGTAAACATGATTATAGGTATAAGAAATAGGTAGTTTTAATCTTTTTTTAGCGCGTTACTTTTGAACTCTCCATTTCGGAAATATAACGGACATGAGAAATAGCGAAGGAAATTTCCCTCCGTGATATTGAGTGGAGCGAGAAGCAAGGGGTTAAGACAAGTGAGATGTGACAATCGAGTGGGCCAATGCAATGCACAACCAATGCATTCCTTTTAAGAAATCTCAGGCGTGTTCATTTTTTCTCGAGGGGTGAAATTTTAAACAATTTTCAAACAGGTACAATTCTTTTAAATTTAAATTAAATAATTCGAATCTTTTACACATTATTTACAAGGGATTGTGGCTTCAAAACAGTACAAAATGTTTGAAATGTAATCATAACTTTAAAAATTATAACCATATAAAATTCTGTAATAAATATTAAGTAATTTTTGAGTTGAGCACGCCATTTTCAAAAATAGTAGACTCTGACGTGTATAAATATTTATAGAAGTACAAAATGTATTATACTCTTTAAAGACTACATCATTTAAGAATAATATATCTTTTGTATTTCAAAATATTTTAAAAATATTAACATTTTTTAAAACAATTTTGACAATGTATTTTTTATTTTTTAAAAACTATAATTTATTATTCTACTAATAAAATATTACTACAGTGTAATAAGGATATATTAACTTTATAAATCAACTTATAGCTAGTATTTAAAACTATTGTTTTAGAAAATAGCAAGCGCAACGTAAAACTTATTTAATATTTCTTATAGAAAAGTTTCTTATATTCATATGCTCATAATTTTTAAAATTTCGGAAAAATTTTAAACATTTTATACTTTTCTGAAGCCCCATTCCTTCATAAATATTGTATAAAAGATTCGAATGATTTAATTTAAATTTAAAATAATTATACCTGTTTGAACATTGTTTATAATTTTAGCCCTTTACAGAAATTTAACACCCCTGAGACCTCTTACGTATTGCACTATATCCTGTACAACAACCCAAAAGACTTTCCAGCATTTTGTACTATTTTATAAATAATAAATATGTTTTCTCCTCTTATTCAAGCTCTGTTTTTTGTGTTTTTCGTCGTCCCTATAGCACCAGGAAAGTGTTTCCGAACATGAATTTCAATGTGATTGTATGTCTATCTTTTCTGAAAGTTTGCAAACGTTGTAACCCTGTATGTCAAAGTAGAATTTTCTTCTTCTATCTAGTTAACATAGTTAGCTTTAATTGACATGGGTTTCCTATCATTCTGCTTATCCTATGAAATCGTTTCTCAAAAAGAGGGGCACGCCATCTTAGGGGGTTATGATATTCCTATGAGGATGGTGCGACCTTATCGAAAATAAAAGAATTAAAATAAATATCAATTTACTGAAAGGAAGTAAAACAAAATACATAGAACCATAATAAAAATTAAATACATATTTACACTGATATAATGTACCTATAAACGTATCAGTACTGTACGAAGTTTTTAACAATTAGTTTATCAATACTAAATTAAAACCAAGTCTAATAATTACTGATGCCTCCCATGGACGTCATATACAAAATTTATTAGTTATATTGATAGTTTGTATGGTTTATAGGGAAAGTCGTATTGTAGCCTTAGCGTCAAAGTATATTTTTATTGCATTCAATAAATTGTAATTGAAGTGGGGGGGTGAAAATTATTAATGAAAATTGGGTAATAAATATTGAAAATTTGAGAAGCACTGTCCTATATATACACGTGTCTTCTTTCATTATTAAATCAACTAGCCAGCTTGAAATGTATATGCCTATAAGATATTTTAAAGAGGATTAAATATTATAGTGAAAACACTTAAAATAATTATATACTAAAGCATTTTGCATTGCACACTTTAAAAGTTAGTTTTCGTTCTCTGTTTCTCATCTCATTAAATTCTCAAAGCTCATTCCACATTATTTCCTTTAAATTGTACACACTAAGATGCAATTCATCTCACTTAACTTAAGTATGTTTAAATTTTAATTGCTGAATAAATGGAAACAGTCAAGTGCCTATTGAAGATGTCGCATTTCCGTCTCGAGATTTTCGTAACACAATTAAAATCGGAAATTTTTGTCAAATTGAAGTGGAAGATACTAAAGCCTAGGGTGTTATGCTCATAAAGCGTTAATGATTTATCTTTGTAATAATAGATTAAAAAATAAAATTAAACTCTTAATATCAAGTTTTAGATGGTGTCTAGCTCCTATAAGCTGATCATCCGAAGATGTTATTTGAATAGAAGATAAAATAATCTTCACACACACAGTTCTTATAGTGTACATAATTTATCCAATAACATCGTGTTTTGAACGCGAAGTGAAACGATTCTTATATATTAAGCAATTTGATTTTAAAAATAAATATTGAAATTCTTATCAAATTTTAATTGTAGATCCAGAATGTCTGAATTGTTTGTGCTGAAATTGATTTTTATTTAGTTAAACTAGTCTGTAGAACAAATGAAGTAAGTAATATAATTTAAATTATTAATAAAAATAATTAATTCATTGTGTATCTAAATATGTACCATAAATTAGTATCTTTGTTGTCATTGTGAAAGAAATAAAGCAAAAAAATCATTATATTAGCAAGAAAATAGCTTTGGCTGCACCAACTTTATGGTAAGCCGTATAAATCTGTAAGAGTTGTATATCTATCTTTAAGTATAAATATAATATATACATATATATATATATATATATATATATATATATATATATATATATATATATATATATATATATATGGAAGTATAGCTATAATTTACTCTATTTTCAAGACGCAAACTCAAATTTACAATCTGTATTAAACATTTCAAGGCAAAATCTGAAAACAAATACACTCATGTCCATAAATTAATGATAATTCAGAGTAATTCGAAAATCGAACTCTAAAATAAATATATCACCTTTAAATTGACAACACACATCTTCAAGAATCATATGCAAATTGCAGGAAGAAACCAGATAACACTGATAGTACATCACAATGACGAGAGTGGAAGTGAAGGATACATAAAGGATACAGGCAAAGAAGTAATATTGTTCGCAGGCACTTTATAAGCCTTTCAGATTAATAACCACGTAGTTATGACACAAAGGACGCATTTGGAGGATGTTTTACGTGGTAGAATTATTGGCCATCTCAACTGGAAGTATCCGAGGAACTTGGAATCGCCCGGAGTGTCATCTCCATGCAATTTCAATGTGATGGCAATGTGAGTAGACGTTACAGCACAGCGCTACTAAGTTAAAACGCCTAATGAAGACCAGTATTTCTCAGTTAAGGCCAAAAGAAACAGGCAGAGCACATCATCAGACTTGTCTCGTCAGCTCTCTTCAGCCACTGGTACGATAGTTTCAAGGAAGACCGTGTACAGGAGATTAGGGCAGATTAATCCAAATGCTCGAAGACGTGCCACATGTGTTTCACTAATTGCAACTCATTGTCGCTTGTGGTTTGCCTGGAACAAAGAGCATCATGCATTCTGGACTCCACAACAGTGAGCTTGTGTGATATTTTCTGATGATTCGGAGGTTTAGCTTGTTGTCTGATTCTCGCCAGATTTTCATATGTAGAGCGCCAGGTACCCGTTATCACCAAGAGAACATGATTGAACGACAACGTTTCGGTGGTGCAGGATTGCTCGTTCGAGAGAATTAATCTGGGTTGCAGAACTGACCTATACATGTTCAAATTGGAACCATGAGAGGCCAGTTCTATCGGAACGTCATTCTAAAACAACGCGTGCGTTTTCCTTTGGGGCACCATGGACGCAGAACTTGTGTTGACGGATAGCAATTTTCGTCTTCAGCGTGCAAACATTGTAAAAGGAGGCCTTCAATCGGAGGATATCACTCGTATGTACTGACCAGCATTCTCACTGGATTCGAATACAGTACAGCATGTGTGAGACGTGCTTGGCTGACGAGTTGCAGCCCGTCCATCACCTTCTGCATGTCTGTCGTAACTTCGGAGAGCATTGCTTAATGAGTAGTGTAATATTCCCCAAAATCAGATAGATAATTCGATAATCAGCATGCCTAAGCTTTGTACAGACTGTATTTCATCGTCTGGGAGACGTGCTGTGTATTGACCATCATACCAAACATGTAATATTGGTTGTTGTAAATAAGTTTTTTTTAAAAAAAAATTCCTCCAGGAAGCAAAAATCGCAATTTATATTAATGATATAAAACATATAGCATATTTTTTGCTTATTACCTTTTGCTTAATAAAAAGGGCTTACAAATAAGTCACATTTATTTTGTTCCTGAGTATTTCTTTGTCTAAACTTGCATTACCATTATTTTATGGATATGAGTGTAGTACATTAATATTACTTACGTTATAAATTTTAATATAAAAAAATACTCGGGGATGACTCTCCCTGTCCGCTTAACGGGAAAACAACTCTCATTTTACGGCTAATCAAACTATAAAACTGTAATTTATATGTAATGTTTAGTTATATTTATTTGTTATTTTTCTTCATAAAATTCGTTCTTGGAGCTCCGGTTTAGCTGAATTCATCACCGAAGCAGCATAGCTCAAAACACTTTATTCTTAAACATGCAGCTTCTTGGAAACTTGAGTATTTAGTCTCGTTGATTGTTAATAAATTTTTGTATAAGACAACGGCTTTTTTCTCACGCAATGGTTCCAGTCAAGGCAATTGTTGCATTAATTTCCTTCAACAGCTTGCAATATTGTATTGTTGCAACTGTATTGATGAAATCATATGAAATGAGCACATGGTTACCAATTCAGCGCGTACGGTACATATGAAATCTGAGTTGCCAACTTGGCGAGTTATTTTGAACGTCGGCATTTTTACCGTAGTATGTAATAAATTTATTGAAGCATCAAGAAAAAGATTTTTTATACGTAGAGAGAGATATAGAGTGTCATACATGCATCATACTTTTTATTTATAATGGACTGCAGATTGGTATTTTACCATTGCATACCTAGTACGTTCCCCAGAAGCTTGTATCCCTTTTTAGTGCGGATACCAAGCACCGCAGGTAATTTTGTCGCTCAATTTCTTCCCCAGAGTAAGGAAACCGAACTCTGGCGATGCAAAACTGTACTTAGGATTTTAATTTTGTCGAGAGCAACCCAGCCAAATATGCACTCCAATGGTCATTTCCTTGCCGCATAGTCATCCTACATGACCGTTATCGATTTCCTGCATCATTAAAATCCACGGACATGGACCGAGGTTGAACCCGCAACAACATGCATCATAAATATGCTTAATTTGTGATATGTTTAGAAAATGGGGAAAGCAAAGTTGCCATTAGTTGTACCTTCACTGATAGTTGCCGAGTTTTTAGAAGAATAACATTATCTACAGTAAATTGTAAATAAGAAAATATTTCAAAGCATGCTCATTTAAATTGAAAAATATAAATATTTTTTATTACTCTTTCATAAAGTAGTAAGAGATCAGTTTTTAAATAATATTAAGTAATAACTTATATATAGGTAAAAAAGGGTATTATTATTTATGACTTTCTAATGTGAAGCAATCACATATTATTTTTTAATATTGATTTGGACACACGTAGCAATGTGTTATTTAGCCAGTGAAGCTTCTATTATTTGTTCCTAATTCAAAAAATGATTTTCATTCGTTTTTGTTGCTCATTTTGGAGTCATTTACACTATTCCTCTGTCTAAATATCTTGCGCTCATAATTTCTACTGACTGGAATCATTTGTTCCAGACCATTTCAGGAGAAATTCGACGTCCCTCTTATTCTAAGGATTTAAATGTGTCTGGCAGGATCTCTTAATTAATCTTTCAGTTCTCCGGAATGCATATGTCAAGGAATTCGACAGACATTTCCAATTCTTTGCTCTTTACTTGTAAGTGGCCGTTATACAATTATAACCTTTGTACTTCCACAACTAGTGAGACATTTACTAGTTAATCACGCATTTAAATGACGTTTAATAGTCAAGGAATTGAAGTTAAAGGTTATCTGAATGTTTCTAGTAAAACATAAATCTTTGTACATTGCATTCAGTGGCTGAAATAAATTATGTGTGTGTTTCTCTCTATATATTAATGCTATAATTTTACAAGTAATTAAGGTATTCGACTACGTTCAAAACCGTGATTTTTAAAAAAAAGTGCATAAATGGATAATTTTAATGATATTTAGTGTCACTCAGATTATAGAATACATGCATAATTTTTTTAAGGAGATTTTGACAAAAAAAAATTATTCAAATGTAATATTTTGGCAAAAAATTAACTTAGAATAATATGTTTTTCAAATGTTTTCCTTTTGTGAAAAATGGTTATATTATAATAATATTTTGCCTATATGTAGCTCATACCTCTCTACAGAGGCTCAACTAGATTTTTTGAAAAATTCACATTATTTTCAGAGTTACCACCAATTGAAATAATTATTGGTGCTTTTTTCTTAAAATTGCTCCCCTCTGTTGTCGTAAGATATGAATAAACCCATTTTTAAGTTATATATTTCAAAAATTCTAGTTGAGATTCTGTAGAGAGGTCTGAGCTATATACTGACAAAATATTATTCTAATAGAAGCATTTTTCACAAAAGGAGAACATTTGGAGAAAAAAATATTATTCTAAGTTAATTTTTTGACAAAATACTATATTTAAATAAATCTTTTGTCAAAATGTTCTTAAAACAATTATATGCATGTATTCTAATCTAAGTATATATATATACTATATATATATATATATAGTGAGTTTTTAATGATTTACGACGCTATTCATTTGTGAATAAACTGTGTTTTTAATTTGAACTTTCGGATTTTTAGTTTTGAACTTTCGGATTTTTAGTTTGAACTTTCGGATTTTGTTTGAACTTTCGGTTTTTAGTTTGAAATTTCGAATTTTTTAGTTTGAACTTTCGAATTTTTTAGTTTGTTTGAACTTTTTAGTTTGAACTTTCGGATTTTTTTTTAGTTTGAACTTTCGGATATTTTAGTTTGAACTTTCAGATTTTTTAGTTTGAACTTTCAGATTTTTAGTTTGAACTTTCGGATTTTTAGTTTGAACTTTTGATTTTAGATATTTATTAATTTGAACTTTCGGATCTCAAATATTTTTTAATTTGAACTTTTGGATCTCAAATATTTTTATACATATACAACTATTTTTTATACCTATACAACTATTTTAAGATGGGTGCATCATCTTGGGTGTTTTATGGTACACTTATATTATGCACTAAATTGTTTTTAAATTTTAATATTTTAATTCTGTAATATCTTTCAGAATGCGATGGTGAATAGTTTAATTTTTCCAGTATAATGGTTTAATTTTAACTTTTAACCTTTTTGATTTTTAATTTTTTTGATTTTTATTTTTTTTTGAAATTTGGATATTTTCCAATTAACTTACCAAGTTGCAATAGGGGAAGGTTGGCGCCATCAAACTAGTTTAACCCCACTTATCGCTCCTAAGTCCGAGATTGCACTTGGATATTTTATAAATTTGTATTTTATTTTATAATTTTTTTTTAATTTTGTTTGAAAATGTTGGAATTTTATCTTTTAAATTTGCCATTGATATTTTGAAATGAGATTTAGTATGATAAGATTCATATATTTCAATTTTTCAATTGATAATTGTGATTGATTTTATATATTTAAATATATATATATATATATATATATATATATATATATATATATATATATATATATATATATATATATATATATATATATATATATATATATGGGAACAATTTTCAGCATTATATAAGCTGCCAATAGTAAATTGTCACTTAGTTGATCGTATTTCAAATGTAGGAGGGACACACGTACAAGTTCTTTCGGACTAAATATCGATTTATTAAGGAAACATTTCATAACTTTTTATAGCAAAAATAGCTAACAACAAATTTGTATCATAATCAATACTATGAAACCATTTCAAGACTCACACACGTTTTCAACACCGTAATCAGAATCTCGAATAAGGGTACAATCTCATTTAAGTGTGTCAATTCTATTGTGTGTGTTGCTTTACCATATCGTCTATAGGCTGGCTTCAATGAAGCATTTATGAGTTTTTAAAAACTTCTCGTGAAATTATAAAGCTAGAACAGCGATTGTCAAACTGAGGGATGCATCCCTAGAAGGCGTGATATCCCTGCATGGAGGGGTGTGAGCATATCGAAATGTCGAAATTTTAAATTTACTGAAAGGAAACAAAACGAAATATACATTCTGGCGAAATAAAAAATAACCCTTTTTATCTAGTGAGGGTACTTATAAGTACAACTCGTTTTAAAATTACATAGAATAACCATTATTACGAATAATCTGACAATAATTAGCAGGTACTCTTCCAAGATATATGGCAGCATGACTTCTATGATGAGTATTTTAGGGGAGAAGGTGAATAGTTTTATAACAGAATTTGCGATTTTAGCTGATATATTGATCGGATTGCGAAGATTGTTATTTTTGTTTCGAAAAAGTAGCTAATGACAAAAGGTAAATGTCTCATGTTTTTGTATGTTACGGAAGACCTTAGGAAATGATTTGAATAATTTTTTAAGTGTGTAGTGAATATAATTAATTTTACAGTTGAATATCTTTAAATAATTAGTTAGCTTTTTAACGGATTAAATTTTCGAAAGCTGGGTGTTTTGTTTATGTATATCCCTTAATTTTCAATGTAGTGATTCAAGAAAAAAATATCCCATGAAAAAATAATAATGCATAAATCATAATGCGGTAGAAAAAGGGCTAAGTTTGTTGATGCTAATGTATGTGCTGTTTTGCCGTATCGTTTGCATGCTGGCTGCAATGAAGCCTTTAGGAGCTTCTAATGATTTCTCGTGAAATCATAAAGCTAGACCAGTGATTGTCAAACTTTGAGGCGCAATCCCAGGGCGGCGTGTAAACCCTGCGTGGGGGTTGCAGGTATATTGAAATGTTGAAGGTAAAAGATTTTATTTAAGTAAATTATATTAATTTAACGAAAAGAAACAAAACGAAATATACATTCTGGCGTAATAAAAATAAAACACACAGTTTAACTGATATAATTTAAGTGTATCAGTACTGTACAATATATTTGGTAATTAATTTACTAATATTAAATCGAGAACAAGTTTAATAATCTCTAGTAACCCCCACAGGTTTGTCATGCACAGATAGGATTTCCAAGGTAGATTTAATATTAGATATTGACAATACTCCCCCCTTTTTTTCTATATTTAACTAAAATCTAAATTTTGTTTTCCAAGCAGCCACAGTAAAGAATCCGCTTTTACAAAAGTAGAATGTTGAAAACCGATTATTACACTTAAGAAAAGGATGATTAAGGAGGTAAATAATTAATTTCATTAAATATTATTTCGCAATCCATTCCAATTTAAAAATTAGAAAAAAAGTTACACATAATACGTATACTCTATTACTTAAAATACCAATTACTTAAAAAGTCACATATACAAAATTTAATGTTTATCTTGATAATTTTTATGGTTTATATAAGGTCGTATTAAAACTTCAGATATTCGACTACGTTCGGAACCGCGATTTTCAAAAGCACATAAATGGATAGTTTTCATGATATTTAGTGTCACTTAGATTAGAATATATGCTTAAAATTGTTTTATGGATAATTTGACAAAAAAATGTATTTAAATATAATATTTTGGCCAAAAATTAACTTAGAATAATATTTTTTTCCAAATATTCTCCTTTTGAAAAAAAATATTTCTATTAGAATAATATTTTGCATGTATATAGCTCAGACTTCTGTTCAGAGACTCAACTAGAATTTTTGAAATATATAACTTAGAAGTGGATTTATTCATATTTTACGACAGCAGAGGGGAGCAATTTTAAGAAAAAACCCCGCGAATAATTATTTGAATTGGTGGTAACTCTGAAAGAGTAATGTGAATTTTTCAAAAATTCTAGTTCTTCTGTGTAGAGAGGTCTGAGCTATATACAGGAAAAATATTACTGAAATAGAATCATTTTTTACGAAAAGAGAACATTTGGAAAAAGATTATTCTAAGTTATTTTTTTTGCCAAAATATTATATTTAAATAAATGTTTTTTGTCAAAATGTCCTTAATCTAATTTTACGCATTTATTTTAATCTGAATTACACTAAATATCATGAAAATTATCCTCTTATGTGCTTTTTTAAAATCACGGTTCCGAACGTAGTCGGATATCTTAAGAATAAAAGTACATTGTTATCATATAGAGGGAAATTAAAATTAGGATTGAAGATTGGGTCGCAAATATTGAAAGCTTGAGGAGCACTGATCTACACTTTTCTGAATGTTTCGGAATATATCTATTATTGTCGTCAAATTTGACTTCTTGGCAACATTCTTTGCTAAGGTCACTGATATTCATTAGCAATATCAAAAGAGTATTATTTTCTGTCTGCTGTCTTATATAATTAAGGCTATCATTTGCTTTCAAAAGAGAAGCAAATAATTTTTATAATCTCCTTAACAAATAACTGTATTAGTTGTAAATATTTTTAAAGCTTTATTTCACTAAAAATGATGTTGTTAATTTCAAAATAACACCTTTAATCAGAAAAATACTCAGAAATATTAATGATATATTTAAGATCATTTTGCTTAAATTTTGAAAATGACCCACTTGAATCATTTAATACATAATTGTAAAACAGTTTAAAGGATCATATTTTTCTTAACATCTCTGAGAAATAACTAAGCATTTTAAATCTTTCATATCTTGATACTATTTTTTTAATTTAATTTTATCTTCAATATTTACATTTACGGCAAATACCGAAGGGGGGGTGAGGGGCATATTAAGTTAGGTAAAATAATCATTTTATCCTAGATCAACTAATTATCAGATTGATTTTAATTGCTTACATTGGCAAAGAGAGGCATAAATCCATTAATAGCTGACATAAACTTATAGAATCTAATCTCAGAGCATAACATATAAAAACATATTTCTTAAGGTATCCGACTACGTTCGGATCCGTGATTTTTTAAAAGCGTATAAATAGATAATATTTATGATATAGTGTCATTTATAATAGAAAATGTATATGAAATTGTTTAAAGAATAGTATTACAATAAACAATTATTTAAGTACAATATTTTGACAAAAAATGAACATTGAATAACTCATTTTCAAAATGTTCTCCTTTAGTGAAAAATGTTTTTATTATAATAATATTTCGCCTTTATATAGCTCAGAGCTTTGTAAGAGGCTCAACTAGAACTTTTGAAATATATAACTTAAAAGTGGGTTTATCCATGTTTTACAAAAGAGGGGAGAAAATTTAAGAAAAAAACGCCGATAATTATTTCAATGGGTTGTAACTCTGAAAATAATGTGAATTTTTCAAAAACCATAATTGAGCCTCTGTACAGAGGTCTGAGCTATATACAGGTAAAATATTATTATAACAGAATCATTTTTTACAAAATAATAATTTTTTTTAAAAAAAAATATTCTAATTTAATTTTTTGCCGAAATATTGTATTTAAGTAATTTTTTTTGTCAAAACGTCCTTAAAACCATTTTATACATGCATTTTAATCTAAGTGACACTAAATATCATGAAAAGTATCAATTTATGCGCTTTTTTTAAAATGACGGTTCATTACGTAGTCGGATACATTAAATAAAATAAGTCTAAATTGGCATTTTTAACCTCGTTCGAAGTCCCCTGCTCTGCTACAAACGAATGGAGTTCATGCAGAAGCTGACATTTGGAATCAAAATGTATTTCGACAGTTTGCTTGGACTTCAATTTTCGAGAGATTCGATCAAGTGTCATAGGGCTTTACAATAAGAAGATGCAGTAATCAATGGTTAAAAAATTCATCTAATCTTTTTTGAAACTAACTTTCATCATATAAATCAAAAGTTGTTCACATATGGCTATATTGGATAGATTAATCTAAACATATAAAATAGCTCAAGTACACACAAAGACAATGATAAACAATAATAAAAAGAACATACCATTAAAGTAAGACCCAGGACAAATTAACATGGGTGAAAAAGTAAAACGTTAATAATTCAAAAAACAAGAAAAGGAACATAATAGATACATTCTTTACACGAAGCTCATGTAAGTTTTGGCATTCCAGTATAGTTAGATTCTCACAACATTATATGGTTAAGGTTGCTCAGAATAAAAGCATAAATCAAATATTCTTCTCTTTATAACTAGATATAATCAAGTCACACAAAAACTGCAGCTCAGTTATCGACTTCTGTTTCCAAAGTATTAATTACTACTTCTATCAACCTAATTTCGTCAGTTATTTCTTATGAAATGTATTTGTAATGTATGCTATATACCTGTTTTATTAAGTTCGCCTTGTGTACAAACATTTATCTACTTCACTTAATATGACTTCGTTAAAGAAAAAAAATAAATCTCCTTTCTCCAAGACGTCATATTAATGTAATTAAGTGAGTAAAATCCAAAATTACTTCATGCAAAATTTATTTTCCTTTGTGTTGACTCCCCAGGGCGTGAAACCCAATAGATTCATTTGTGCTTGCTCTGGCATATGTGATGGCATAACTTTTGTCCTGTAACTTACATTTGTTCAGTACCAAATAGCTCCACCTGGTTTCAAGTTAAATTAGTAACTATATGTAGTCTGAGGAGAAGGACATGTGTTATTTTGTTATGAAAAGAAGCAGGAAAGATTTGAAAAATAATATAAATTTCTCTCTCTGTTAAATAGTTTGCTTCATTAGATAAACTAATTAAAAATAACTGCCTTCTGAAATACTATAAATTTAATGCAAAATAAAATGGCTGATAATTCCTAAAAATAGTTTTTTAATTTTAATGCCATGCCCGAGATCTTCTCGGACATGACAATTTTTACATTTACTAGACAAGGTTCTGGAACTCATTTTTGCTCAGTAAAAAGATAGTTGAGAAAAGTATTACATTTTTAGAATTTAAATAGAAGTAGTAAGAAGTAAAAGTAGCAAATTTTTAGAATTTCAAATAGAAGTACCTACAGTAGACAACCTTGCCTGTGTACTTACGAAATTTGACATACTCTTCCTAATCATGTGAAAAGTGAGTCAACCAGACAGTGTGAAGTTCGCTGTTCAAAAATGGATGAAAATGGGTAAACAGAGGATGGAAATACGATTCTGGTGTAATGATTGATAAGTTGTTCTCTGTGCTGAAAAAATGTCCCCAGTTATACCGGACAGAACTGAAAATTACTGAAATATTAATACGTATTCATTTGTATTTATTTTTATTTTATTATTTTTTAGAAAACTATGTTCATCTAGAAAAGAAATTTCTGACTGATATGCAGTGTGGTAGTCAACTCAAGAAAATATGCAGTTGCTACTAAACCTTAAAAAGTGTATGTATGTAATTTCAAACATCAAATTTTAATTACTAAGTATACTTTATTTTGTACTAAGCAATTGATTTTTGCAATAAATAAACTTGGCAATTTTTTATTCCCAAATCATAAAACAACTTTACAAATAAAGGTTTAATTAAAATGTATATATTTACACATTTTTTAAAATTGTATGCATGAAATACAATGTACATGAAAGCTTTCCTTTTAAAAATGTTTTACACGGAGTGTTATCCGTAGTACTTATTTTTATTATGTAAAATTTAAACAACTTTTAATTTATTGAAAGCCAAAAGGCGATTAATTATTGTTCTGCTGCCCATCCTAAAAACCCGAATTTTTCACCGGAGTCAATCAATATACAAACGTTTAAAACATATTTGGTGTAAGAGGAATTTATTACTGGAGATTACCCAACCTCCACTGGTCATTCAATAATAATACTACATATAGGTTATAATATAACTACATATAGGTTATTTATATTGTGGTGAGTTACCGAATTCAAATGACAAATTCAAAGGATTGATAGTAGGCAGCCTGAAACCACAAATCACCACAGGACATGGGATCGTAAGCCACGTTCTGTCTCTGAAAGTTGCAATATTAATGGAAGTCGGGAGAAGGATGATACTGACGAAGAGTGTGGCTAAATAGATGTGGTGATACACATATACTGGTTTAATTCCCTAATAGTGTAAAATACTTTGTTCACCTATTGCACGTCCTCCCGGAGTTGCTGCAGAGAGTAAATGACATTGCACACAAAAAGGTGTGTTTCATTCACTATGGTGCACCAGCTTATTTTTCAATCGATGTGCGTAACCGCTTAACTGCTGCACATCCCGGGAGGTGAATCGGCTGCGGTAGATCCGTTACCTGACCTTCACGCTCTCCGGCTATCAATCCCTTGCATATTTTTCTTGGGCCACCTGAAATCGATTGCGTATGAGACGCCAGTGGCTGCAGTGGAGGATCTTATAACATGGACAGTTGTCGTTTCAGCTGACATTGCCAGCTCACCGGATTTGTTTGTACGCATGGCAAAATCTTTTGTCTGGCGTTGTCGGTTGTGCTATGACCTACACGGCAGCATTTTCTCCAAATTCGTCTGGCAGTCACTTGTGCTTGCATTGCTGACGTCGAGCTGTCATACATTGTTCGTATTGTAAACATGCTTTACATGTAACAAATGTATATTCCTTACCTCTTATTGCCCCGTTCCATTCCACTCGACATCATACACTGCATTTGTGAATTACATCGGCTATACGTGGTTTGCGAACCCATGTCCTGTGGTAATTTGAGTCCCTATGCTGCCTACTATAATTCCTTTGAGTTTGTTAGTCAAATTCTGCAACTTTTTAGTCAGATCTAGCAACAAATATTCATTTTTAAGTATTTTAAAGAACATATAACCAGTGCTACGGTGTTAGCTGTTGAAACGCTTCAAAAAGGAAAAATTGACTATCATAATAGAATGGAAAGATTCTTCAAAACAACTTAATCGAATTATTCAAAAAAATTATGTTTCGAGTTCTTTTATTTTAAAGGAAAAGCTCATATTAGCTTAAACGTAAAAGCACAGAGAAAATTCTTAGATTAAATGTTTTCTCGTCGTATATGCTTCAGTTTGTTTTGCATGCGATTTTTTTTTAATATTAAACAATTGGTTCATTTCGTTTTTGTTGACTTAATATATTTTAAAACCTTTATTTGAAATCTCTTTCACTCTGTTGTTACAACGATAAATGTTTTCAGGAAACAACAACTGCCAAGGACCATATATAACCAAATAAAAATACTTTTAGCGCATAATTCATTTAATTTTACTCTAAAAGAATTTTTAAAAAAGTAATTTCATCTATTTATTTATTTATTTTGCTATGGATGGATAATGTTAATTAAAACGGATCATGGTATGCGTTTTTATCTTTAATTTAGTATTTGATCTCAAATATTTTTAATATATTTTTCCTTTTAATTTTAAAAATGAAATGATAGGTAATTGAACTTTTTATTTAAATCACCGGAAGTGTTTAAAAAACAACTGCTTATAAAATTATTATTAATCTACATTTATGCTAATTTTTTTCACGATATTTTTAAAGTAATATTTCGCAAACACTTACGTGTTTGCTCAAATATTGAGTCTTTAAGTTTTGTTCATTGTTGGTAATGATTGCAACGCGAACTAGACTGTAGCCGTGACTGTAAGGAACATGATCTTATGATCAGCGTTATGTTTGTTGAATCAAAGGTCCAAGAAACAATTCCAGTAAAGACTAGCCGCATAAAGCAGTATCTCTCAAACTTTCAATATTTACAAGTGACGAAATTTTCAATCACAATTTTTATCGCACCCCGCCTGCATATATTAACATTGTATTGAATGCCATAATAATTTACTTTTGACATTAAGCTGTAATGCGACTTTAAATATATAAACCATGCAAATTATCAGGATAAGTATTAATTTTTGTGAATAATTTTGTGTATGATAAGCACATGGATTTCACTAGTAATTATTAAACTTCTGTGTGTGTGTGTTATTAACTTAGCATTCATAAATTAATAATCAAATACATTAAACCAGTACTTCTCAAACTTTCAATATATGTGACCTAATTTTCAATCATAATTTTGATCTCCATACAATAACAATGAATTGAATCCAATTAAGTGTATTTTGACGCTAAAGCTACAATACGACTTAAATTATAAACCATTCAAACTATCAAGATAAATATTAGATTTTGTTCATGGCAAGCCCAAGGGAGGCATCAGTAATTATTAGACTTGGTTTTAATTTAGTACTGATAAATTAATTATCAGAAACATTGTGGACTACGGATATATTTTAAGCACATTAGATGAGTGTAAGAGATCTTGTGTATTTAATTTTTTATTATATCAGAATGTATTTTGTTTTGCTTTCTTTCAGTAAATTAACACTTATTTTAAATCTCTTACTTTTGACTTTTGAGTATGTTCGTGCTCCCCACATAGGAATATCTCACACCCCACAGTGGGTGCGTAGCCCACAGTTTGAGAAACGCTGCATTAAATAGTTCTGATACGTTTATAAGTATACTACGAGGTACCCCCGTCCACCTAACGATAGTTCACCCCAAAATTGTTCAAATTATACATCTGTTCATATTCATTGCTCAAATTGTAAAGCTGTAATTTAGAAGTAATTAGAAGTTCCCTTCGGAAAGTATTGGGGGCGGTAGCCTAGTGGTTAAGGTAGTGGACTCGTGGCTAGCATGTGATGAGTTCTAACCTAGTACCTCTGAAGACCATTCGTGCTGAAGGAACCGATGCACGTTAAATATGTAGAGGTTTAAGCGTCCTCCCGTTGGTGTGGTTTTAAATTTAGAAGATGGAAGTTCCATTTCATGTCGTCTTCATCCCTTGACCATGTTCAAGGTCAAGAGGTCCTCCCTGAAAATCTTTTAAGTACTCTCCCAGTTTCTTCATTTGGCAAAATATTGGCAATACAGTCAAATTGGCATAATTTTGTCGACCAAATTTGGCAACTTTTTGAACATGTTGGCAAAACTAAATTGATTACTGCGTCACGAAAAACATTATTTTATATATTAAGAGATATGGATCCTTTTTTTTTCTTCAACAAATTTGGAAGTTCAGAGACATGATGAAAATAAGTATCTTTATCTCTCTCTTTCTCTCTCTCTCTTTTATTATCTCTTTCTGTATCTCTCTTCCCCTCTCTCTCATTGATTGATTTAAACTTTTATTTTTTTTTCAAAATTCTTACTAGTATTTGATTGTATTGATTTAATCAGGTAAAATTACCCTTGCAATATTTTATAAATAAATGTATGAGATAGGATTCTCTCTCTCTATCTCTCTCTCTCTTTTAAATGTTCTCGGACTGAACCTATAAAGTTAACTTTTTTGCAGTAAAACGACTACGACTACGTGTTACTGCCTCCTTTCCCTTTTCTAAAAGGGGTTTGTTCCAAGTCACGGTGTCATTGGTTAGGCAAGGTGTCGTGTTTTGTAGGCAGATGCAATTAGTAACCGGCAATTTAAAGAAATGGTGTTCAGTAAGCAGATAATGAATATTAAAATTTGTTCGATTAGAAAGAAGTGCAACGGAGACTTACGAAATGTTGAAAAATGTGTACGGCAACGATGCATTACCGCGAAAGCAATCTTTTAATTGGTATCGAAGTTTCAGAGAAATTAAGGAAAGTGCCAATGACGACGGACGCTCTGGACGTCCACAGACTTCCCTTACTGCTAAAAACATCAAAAAGTTTTCTGCGGTGGTACGTAAAAACAAACTTCAAACTATAGCGTAAATAGCAGAATCATTTGGGATACCCGATGGCACATGCGAATGGATACTGGTTAAGTATATTAACACGCATAAGGTGTGCTAACTAGAAGTACTTTGCGATCGCTGAAATATCAGAAATGTATGCATATAAGGGAGAAAAGCGACTGATACACACTCAACATATCCGGAACTGTTAGATATACAGACTTGAAATTTAGTTAGCTCGTTCCTTTTATTAAAAGGAGGTTCGCTAAGAACGGATTTTGTGAAAATCGACAATCAAGTGGTGTTTCGAGAGCTTAATGGGTGTTGTAGATAATTATTCCCATTTTGAACTATTAGACTTTCAGATAAGTTTGATAGACACGTTTCTTCTCTAACGTAGTAAAGATTGTAACATGGTGATAACAGTGCTGATAGAGTAGAGTTATTTTCCCAATAAGAGGCCGTTTAAACAAAATTGGTTTATTATTTTCTTACACATTTACAGTATATTTATTAAGAGGGGCCGGCACATGGAATTTTGAAAAATTATCGATTTTCACTTTTTTATATTTTCTAAAAGCTCAAGTATTTCTGATTAAAATGATATATGATATGAGAAAATATGATAATTAAAAGTATTTTTATTTATTTTTTAAATAAAGCTACTCATTGACGCACATCAAATGAGATCTGCTAGAAGCACCTGTGTTTCCCCTTGTATAAGTTTTTGAAGAGTTCTAACTCATATCATGTTCAAGAGGAAAAATTTGACCGAATTTGACTTATCCAAAAGTGTATGGATACACGTATTTTGGATCTTAAAAGCGAAACAGGAAGAACTAAAAGTTAAGTGATAGAAAACGCATAAGTGGTCGTATCAGACTCATCGATATTTTACTATCAAAAATTCAAAGATATTATAGTATGACTATCAGAAATATTATCATTGATCTACACAGTATAAAAATTTCTGTTTGGGCTGTTTATCGTCTTCTGTCTTCAAGCAATAGCCCACAACATGAACCGAGTGAAAGATTCAAAAGATAGAAGCTGAACGTAACGAAAGGCACTATGATCATAAAACATACACACGTTCTATATACGATAAAGAATTAAATGAAGCCATTTTTAGAGATCTACGGGATCCTATGTTATTGAGAAAATATTTATATGGAAAAAACCCAAATGCGTCACTTAATAGCACCATGTGATGAGTGATTCCAAAATCTACATTTAAGGTATTCAAAACTTTACAATTAGGGATAAATATATCTACTGCACAATTCAATATGAATCATGTAGCAAAATAAGGATCTTAAAACATTGAGATACTGAACCACACAAGTTATAACTGTGTGTCATGCTTAAAAAAACTAGATGCATGTAGGATTCGTGTAGCCCAACGAAACCATCTTGAGATCTCTAAAAATAAAAAAAATTGTTAAAAATAATCAGAAAAAAAAATTAGAAGAGTATTTTGTATAAGCATAGAAAAAAAAGTTTCATGTGCTTCTGAAAAGTACTATAAAAGAGTAAACGATTAAAAAATTACAAATTTTTACTTTAGATCCGATTTTCTCAAAATGTAATAATATTTTTCACTTTATGTACCTTTTTCACAAAAACTACTCATCATATAATCCTTAAATTTTCAATGAGCAGACTTTTAATATGTTTACACATTTTAATGGAGGGAATTAGATATAGCAAACATTTTTAGATAAGACTTTTTTAAACTAAATTTTAGGGGGGAAAATTGGACAAAAATAAAAAAATTCATAATTAATTTAATTTTTATCAAAAACACTCAGCTAAAGTATTACTGATAGTACACATAAGCTACTGTAAAAATTTTATCCATGAGAAGTAAGTAGTTTTTTGAAAAAAAAGATACATAAACTTATGCAATTTAACATGGGCTATTATGGACGTGCCGGACATCCTTAAAAACTTTAAAGAGAAACATTTAAATTCTTAAAACTATACACTCAGACGTACTCTCACGAAGTTCTCGTCCCGCCTTTTTCTCTCTTGTTCTACTAATGCGACGCCGGTTTAACTTAAGTTAAACTGATTAATTTATTTCGTTCGATCCATTTTAAATAAAACCCGGTTCTATTCTTCTGTTGGCGTCACACTATAGCTTACGTTTAAACATTAGATCTTTTAAGACAAATAAACAGTACACTAAATTAAAAAGGCGGATCTTTAAATAACTATTAATTTATTTATTGAATGATATGATTAAATTTGAGTTAATGTTCAAATTGACGCATAACAAAATTCTACTTAGCTTTGAGAGAGAGGGAGAGAGCGACGGAAGGGAGACCTCGGGTAGCGAGTGCGTTTTTCGGCTGGAGAGTTTTTCTGGCAGACGAAGAGGGAGTAAAAGCCCCGAGAATTCGCGCGCCCACCTTTAAATAGGTTGACCGCACCACTCGGAAAATCATCCGCTTCAAAGTTCTGGCGGTAAATTTTACAATTCCGATTGGCCAACAAGCTGTGCAAGGATACAACTTCACCCGCCATAGAGTCCGTTGACCTGAGGCACCCCCGAAATTCCTTTTAAATCCGTTTCCTGTAAACAGGGCAAATGTACAAACTGCCGTTGAAACTTTGGGGACCGGCGACCTCCCATCACTCCTCCCCTCTTTTAGATTATCAAAACTAGAAATAAAGAAACACACAAAAAATTATTCATGAAAATGTAAATATAATAGATGCAATAGCAACCATAGTTCAAACAGTCCCGTCGTCCCTCGTCAAACTCCTGGTCAAGAACGAATGTCCACTTCTTGAAGAATGATAACTGAAACATCCAATCTTAATGAAGACTCCTGAGGATGTGTGAAGCATAACGTCACATGTAATTCTGTAACTGCAACCATAAAAACAGTTCAACAGTCCCGTCGTCCGTCATCAAACTCCAGGTCAAGAACGACTGTCCTCTGAAGCATAACGTCACAGTCCTCAGCACTATAGAGACGTAGTTGTTCTATGCAGTAAATCTCTCGTGAAATGAAGAACCGGTGGTCTGAACGTCCCGCGGGGAGGCTCCTCCAGTGGTGCAAACGGCCAGGTGGAACATTGAATCACAGTCTCAACATTTTGTAGGATACTATCTCATGGAGCAATCAAGACCCGATGCACAGTAAGTCCGGATGGCATAATGTCCTGAAACAGAGAAAAAAAACACGAGAACACCTCGTAGGAGAGCCAGCATCAGTAGAGTATGTAAAATAGGGAGAACAAATTTTCCACTCTTCCCACAGGGCTTTCAGATACCCGAGGTCCCCATCTCGTCCTCCCATCACTCAATATAAAAAAAATCAACACTGTCTAAAAAATTCTATTTTGCACACAAAAAAAAACAACCAACAAGAAAATTGCATTTTATCCCTAATTCCTTAAACGTTGCGAAAAGGTAGAGAAAAAACAAATTAACTACTAACAACTACAATTAAATTCATGTACGAAAAAAAAAAAATTGCTGAATGGGATATGGGTCACCAAACAATTCACAAGGACAACATATATAAAATAACAAATAGAAATAATCAATAATCACAACGAAACATGTGCCACTAAATACTAAAAATAAGACAAGTAACGCATAGTAAAATCAAAAATTGTATATATAACAGCTTCGCTACTCACAATAACACACATATGCGCATCGAACAAAAATACTTTGTGATAAGAAATAAGTACTAGTGAAAACATATATAATCATCACAAACATGGCACGAGATACAGATACCTCATAATCGTTTAACATCGAAATCTGACACGAGTAATGTGAAGTGAATGTCCCAGACCACCAAACAAAATTACAATTTTAACCCTCAACAGTACTCAAAGTATAAGAAATTGCAGTGGTTCACCAAGAGCATCGATAACAATCTTACGTAAAAAAAAAGTTAATTTAAAGTGTAAAATTAGAAATTGAAACGATTGGTGTGCATAGGTGAAAAAAAATGTTACAACCTCCGAGAATGCTTACTAGCCTAAGAAATTAAAAAAATTCACTACAAGCATTGGTTACAATTGAAAGTTTAAAAAAAATTAAACGTAATTTAATTCAGATTTGCAAATTAAAATCTATAAATTGAAGCGAATAGTGTAAACGGCGAAAAAAAATTTATAACCTCTAAGAATGCTTAGTAGCCTAAGGAATTTAAAAAAATTCACTACGAGCATTGATTACAATTTGAAATTAAGAAAAAAATTTACTGTAATATTAAATTTAGAATTGCAAACTATGAGTGCGCATGTGATCGGTATGCACCCCAATGTGTACAAAGGCAAACAAAAACAAAACATCCCATTTCCTGCGATAGGACGATCGCCGGCAACCGCCAACACAAGAACAGAATGCAGAATCAAGACTAAAAAAATTTCGCAAAATCCGATTGTAAAAAAAAAAAAAAATTAACTACATCGATTAATACTGTTAAAATAAATTTGAGAGGAAAAAAAAATTCTTTCCACATTCAATACATTCAATTTCCATTTGGGAAATGAATTCCAGAAATCGCAAGTGCAGTTGAAAATTTCAGAAAAAATTAAAACATAAAATTGATATGCAACCCAAGTCATATGAGGCGACACATACAGAGTAAAGTAATTTAACTAAAAGAAAATTATTGCAAGTGCTACACATAATTAAACATAAATTCAAGATAAAAAAATATCGCTTAACTAATCAACATAACTTTTTAACAATCAATGTAATACAATGTATCAAGTCTAGATAATAAAAAAAAAAAAACTCAAAATGTTTCACTATACGCGCAACAAATATACAAACACGAGAGAAAAAAACAAGATCCTCGAT